>JAHXMU010000647.1:319756-415703 GCA_019455685.1 Philornis downsi | reverse complement strand
TAGTATAATAGGATGATAGTGGATAGGATAGGGGGACAGGGGAATAGAAAGATAGGGGGATAGGAAGAAAAGAAGATAGGATTACTTGGTTTACGACTCTAAAATATTGGGTAGTAGAGTTTAAATGAGGTCATACGAGCTGCCAAGACGAACGGTTAAAATTTTACAGTAAATCGGTGAATATATGAGTCAAATCGGAGATGCCAAAAAGGACGTGATTACTTGATTGATTTTTCTGATAACTTAAAGAGAATTCTAAGTTATTACAATAGACAATGATTAGGTTGTTACTACATATCAACTAAAAATTACATA
Source organism: Philornis downsi (assembly GCA_019455685.1). NCBI lineage: Eukaryota > Metazoa > Arthropoda > Insecta > Diptera > Muscidae > Philornis > Philornis downsi. The sequence continues at coordinate 415,388 of JAHXMU010000647.1, read as the reverse complement.
GTAAATACAGAATTTCTGAAAATCGACCAATTAGTATGGCATTTAGAGGCAGAGGCAGAAAAAGGGATGGCAATTCGCTCTGTTTTCTTTCTGGGGCTTTGCTTTGATAAACGTTTAATGTGAACCAATAAAGATATGGGCTAAGCCGGCCTTTTTTTGTATACCAGATGCTACAATATTCGCAATGTAAGTTATTGCAGTCTATGAAAAATGAGTTACGGGCAAAAACTGAATTTTGGAAAATTATTCAATTTGTATGGGGATATCGGCGGGTATGTCCATTTACAAATATTGCCTACTATGTGGCAACATACAAGGTGGCGCAAGAATTGTGCTACGAATACAATGTCAGTGTCAATGGGGACTGTTATTTAAAGATGTTGAAGGAGTTTATTTACCCAGAACTGCGCCGACGACGCATCAGTTTCAACAGCATTTGGTTCCAGCAATCCATCGTGAACACAAAGGCAGAGCTCTAATGAAAATTTCCAAACAAATTAATTCCATTTTCCGCTGGCCGCCAAGATGATCTGAACTGATTGCATCAGACTTTTTTTATGGGGTTATGTCAAACAATAGGTGTGCGAAACGAAACCAAGGAATTTGACTGAATTGAAGCAGTCCATTAAAACAATAATTGATGCGATAACGACGTTAATCTTGCAGTGCGGTTAGACAGACAGTCATTGTTCAAACGATTTAAAAAGTAATGAAACACATTCGATCCATAAATACATGGTACTTTGAAAGCTTCCTTCTCGGTATTACATTTTTATATTTCTATCCAAAGGATTGACGTTATATCTCTCCTTTTTGCAGCCCCTCACACTTTTTCAACAACGCAATAAACTTTGGGTGAGTAATTCAGTTCAGCTGAATGAAATATCTGTACTAGCGGTTTTAGCTTGAGTTTAGGAAGTTTGACCTATCAGGCTAAATATTTTGTGCATTTGTCTTTTTCCCAAAGCAGTTTGCCAACTGTCGCTTTGTTTGGCTCAGTAAGATCGAAAAGTACTCGTATACGAGGATTGACGTATCATTGTATGAACTATAAAAAATTACTAAATGTGGTGATTAGAATGCATCAAGCGGAGGCAATCATGTTAAAGCTTTAAAATATTTGAAATTATCGCCTTTGATTGCGAAAGAAGAATTAATAATGTTTTTTTTATGAACAATAAATATAATTCAAGTTGAATTTAATTGTTGAGTAATAAGTTCAGCTGGGGACGTGTGGTCTAATTTAATGTGAGAGCTCCCGCCTGTCGGCTGGGAGGAAAATTTTTGTAATTTTGGGTTCTTTTTTTCTTCATTTATTACCTTAAATGTTGAAATTTTCAAAGGTTCTTGAACGAATTACTTCACCCTGAACTTTGGGTGAGTCAATTTCAATTGAAGACTCCGAACGAACGTATCAAATATTCTGTTGTTTTCATTCACAGTCCAATCTTACAGAGTTCAATAACAGCCAGAGTATCGAGAAGGAATATATTCACCATTGAGCATCACAGTCATCGTTAAGTGTCCACATTTTTATGGCCATGAAAGTGCTACTTCCAATTTAAGTGCTCTCAAGAACCACAATAACAAGAATAACAAAAATGAAACAACGTCAGTGACTGCACCGAGTGCCACAACGGACATTGATTGACTTTTTACTGTCGTGGAGTTTTATGATCATTTATGGTGGAATGCCGTTGCTTTATGATATTTTAGTGTCGATTTTATAAGAGTCATGCCACCACGACCACCGTCAAGAACCACACCGAGACGAAGATGAACACTGCAGACAACTCAAGACCAACTGAGATTGGTCAAAAAACATAACGAAAAAAAAAACGCAAGACATTCATTTACCATTTAGCCGTTAATAATATTTCTTTGGTTAAGCACTTTTTACGCCATGCATGTGAAAGGAGTATAGGATCCTATCTAAACCGGGGGATGAACCCGCTTGCAATAAATATAGGTAGTTAGCATTAAAGACCGATACATACGTATATTCACAGATAGTTTGTCAAAGTCCAAGACTGTGCAAAATTAATATGGTAAATAGCAGAAAAGCCGGTGATGATCATGACCGTTCTCTACAAACCCTACCTTACACGCATTATCTTTCAGTAAATATTAGGTGAGCAACTAAGTTTCCGCTGTTTGCCAATAGATGGCGCCAGCTATAAGTGTTAGTCGATTCTGCCATAACTTAAATGTCATGAGCCAAGTTTAGTCATATGATAAACATACCGTCTCGACACAACACATTTTTCTTTCTTTTGCACGAATATGTATGATTTTGTGCCAAATAATATGTGGAAGTATGGATTTTCTCTTTCAATCGGAGAAAACGGCGGCTGAAGCTCATCGAAAGCTTCAAACAGTTTACGGAGACGCCGCTTAAGGTGATACAACGTGTCGAGATTGGTTCCGTTGCTTTAAAGACGATGATTTTGATGTTGACGACCGTTTGCGTGAATTGAGACGAAACCCCTTCGAAGACACTGATTTGACGTCATTGCTTGATGGGGATCCCTGTCAAACGCAGGTAGAGGTTACTTCAGTATTAGGAGTTACCCGCCAAGTCATTTCCAAGCGATTGCATGCGTAGGGAATGATTCAAAAGGAAGGAACTTGGGTTCCTTATGAGTTGAAGTCAAGGGATGTTGAACGTCGTTTTTTCGCCTGTGAACAACTGCGTCAGCGACAAAAAAGGAAGAGTTTTCTTCATCATATTGTAACGGGTGATAAAAAATGGATTCATTACAGCAATCCAAAGAAAAGAAAGTAATGGGAACCGGCCGGTTATGCTTCTATGTCGACTTCTAGGTCGACTAACTAACTAATGTCCTTTTGCGTTGGGACTTGCTAAAGTTCGATCTGTTCTTATTGAAAGAACTCAGTATTTTTAGACCTTAGAAATTATAGATTGACGAGGGACTACTCTAAGGGATATTTCGATATAGTCCATTTTTATTCGCAGAACAAAGTTTATTGCTACTATATCGAATTTAGTGGAATTGAATGAAAAGTGTGAATACAGAAAAGTATGGGGTAATTTACATAGGAGTTACTAGAGATAGTGTGGTTATACGCTCGATGTTTTATAACATTTCAAAGCATTGTATCGCAATATACTTGACATAAATTTAGGTAACTGTAGCCTACGATTTGGGGATCATTGGGAGAAAATTAAATTTCGAAAATTTGGTCAACTTCTATACAAGATATCGCAAAGGATGCGGTAATGCCGTCCATTTTCACTTTCAGAACTAACTTTACCAAGCGCATGACCTGCCCTTTTCTGAGAGATATGAAACTAAAAACAAATTGAAGGTGCACAAGAAACTTGATTAATGTTCGCTTTTTTCTACTGCTCCACTGTTATAGAACACAGTATGAATCTTGGAAAATCGGCCAATTTATATGGGACGAGCCAGAAAAGATATGACACTATCACCCATTTTCATTCCCAGGATGTACATAGGTACTATTATACCAAATTTGAGTGAATTTAGTGCAAAGAGGTAAACAATTTGATTAAAGTCATTTATATGGGACCTACTAAAAGGAGTGAAGGGAGATATGAGGCCTATTTTCGTTTTTAGACTTAGGTTAAGGAAATTTGTGATCTGTGTCCAAATCGACTGAATATGTGTGAAGCTAAGAAATATAAAAAATATGTAGTTATCGATCATTTGTATGGAAGGTACCAGATGGAGGGCGGCAAGGATGTTTATTTTCATTTAAGTTAAGTTTCCATAGAGCTGGTTGGTAGATAATAATCTAAAAATATTTGTGTGGAATATGTAATTTTGTTGGACGTGCCAGAAGAGGCATGACATAGTTAATTGGTCTGTGTTTTCAAACTGTATTGAGTATTATAAAGCAATACAGTGAATTCAGATTACTGTGATCGATGACTTGAGAGTTACAGGAAAATAGATGAATTTAGGAAAATCAGTTAATATATATAACAGGTACCAGAATGAGTGGGGTGAAATAGCCTATTTAAAGCCCCCTGCTTTGAACTGTCGAATTATTAAGCCTTTCCAAGCTTTACGAAGTTTTATAAATGTTTGCCTTCGACTGGCCAACAAGACAGACATCGCTAAATCGACTTAAAAAAGTCATGAAACATAATTGATTTTCTGGGTGTTAAATTTTTTGTTCGTATCAAATGATAAATACTTCATTCCTTCTGATAAAGGTATAACAACCAATTAAAAACAGATCATTTCAAAAATTATTTTTCAAAAATTTACGTTAAAATCTTGTGTAAAGGGAGAAAGTTTGCATATGCTCTTAATATATTTATAACAATACAAATCATTAAATGTTGAAATGTTCACGAAAACTTATTTGCCGAATATTTTTCTTAATGATATTGACTTGCCTAAAACAAAAATTTTAAAATACCCAACTAAGGGTATACAAACCGCACCACAAACTGAAATTACCACAAGCATTAGTTTTCAAAGATATGCATAAAATCTGCATAAGAAAGCGATCGCTGTTTACAGAATAAGGCGAAAGAATGCCATCATAACACAAGGCTCATCTCTGCTGAGAACAAGTGAATTTGAATGGTGCCTAATCAAACATTCTATCATTATTATAGCACCTTGTTGATCAATAATTGCCTTCACGACTACGACTAAATGGACATTAATGGCACCTTGGCAGCGGCTGCAAATGCAAACAATTGCAGCTGTGGCAGCTACATCAGCGATGACTTAATGCAACAGGCACTGAGTGCCTCCACCTCCTCCTCTGGGACAGGATAAATCCACCAAAGACAGCTGGACAACAAAGAGGTTGTTACGAGTCTGCTCTATAGTTCCGATGGTGCTGCCCCTGCTGCCGATGGTCGTGGTGCTCGATGGATGAGCTAAGTAACGTCGTTGTTCTTCGTAGACTGCAGTAAAAGTGTAGGAAATGCAAATCAGAGTGGATGTAATAATGTTACTGTTGTTTTTGCTAATGCTTTACAATTTCGCAAATGATGTATCTTTATTTTAACAACAACAAAGTACGTTGTTATCAACGTAATCCTCTCGCTTCTTTTGCGTAGCATGCGGAATTGCCAAGTGCAGTTAAAGCTGCTTAATGGCCGCCACAAGTACCCCAAATCACCCGACCATCCATCCAGTCACTAGTTCAAATGACCGTGTGGTCATTCATTCTCTCCGCCAATGCGTCGTCGTCGTCGTCATTCATTTGTTTGAGCTCGCACTCTGTTCACCGTTTATTATAATTTGCACGCGAATTATTCAAGATTAATCCGATTTCGAGCTGCATCTGACTGCCCCTCATCAAGGTGGATCAGGAACCCGCGAAAGGGGACTCGAAAATACGGGGAACGTGATACATTCGCTGAAGAGAACAGGAAGAAAATTATATTATTAGCATTTGACATGCAATCAGACAAGTGTTTTCTAAGTGTTCTCCTCTCTGATGGCGATATGTATGTATGAAAGGCTGTTTGCCTATGTTGGCTGTCTGCAAACAACTCGGACATCGACGCATTCAAATTAGTTCGTTACTTTTTTGTCGAGATTTGGTGAAAATCGTCTGAAGTTTGTTTTCTCTTTGTAATCACAATAAGAGACCACGGGAAGAGCAATCAACAGGAAATTGTCAACAGGAAGTGTTTGATATTAAACAAAATGGTCTAACAAATGAAGAGCACCAAACGTTTTAATCGTGTGTAAACATTTTTAGCGATATTATCTTGCGATATATTTTCACAGCAAACAGAATACTTATTAAGGATATGATATCACATGCTAACAGTGCTAAAATGAAATTAATTTTGTGTAGAGTCCAAAGTTACAACACGGCTTGCATTTTGTATCATCTACGGCGGTGGAATTTGATTTTCTAGAAAAAATTTGAAAAACAAAAGAAGTGGACAGACTACAGTTTGACATGCGCACAGTTGGACAAACATTATGCTATAGTCCATCAAAATCGATCGTAAAATAATGTAATTTACATTAGTATCGTTCAAAACAGAATTGTTAAAAAAATAATAATATTTAATGAAAACTGCAAAGCCGAATATCGTTTAAATTGCTTCATTAATAGAGATCGGACAGAATGACAATTGATCCATTACATGAGAGGTATAAGAAAACATGAATATTTGATACACAATTATTCGAAAACTTTTCAAAAACTTTGATGTATTGATATTGCAGCGCAAAATATAAAAATATTGGGGCTTCTGGAAGCGACAACGTCAAGCTTGCTCGGTTCATGTTTATGGGGGCTACATCAAAACATCAAAACCTTTACAAAGGGGTTCATCCCTGTCGCAAACAAATATATTAAAAACGATTGAATGCAGTTGATCATTGACGTCTGCGGAAGCAATAAAATTAATCCTGTATCACCTATTTGGAATTACATTGGAGGGCCACATTAAAATATGTGCATCTTCTGCAGAGATCGTCATTTGTGCTGATATCTAAGATGTTGTAAAAATGAATCCATTATTTTTCTAATGGATGGCTTCAGTAATCTACCATTATACAGGGTGTCCGTCGAGAAGGTACACTACTTTGTTTGTTTATAATTTTTGGTTAAATGAAAGAGAATGGATCTTATATTGATAAATGTTTTATTTAATGTCGGCAATTATGTATGGAATACAATATCAGATAAATGTCCGCCTCTGTTAGCCTCACAAATGCGAGTCCTTTTGAGCACATTTTTCATTACATTCTCACACATTTTATGCGGTATTTCATTAATTTCATCACGAATATTTTGTTTGGGTTGCTCAGGGGTTTCTGGTTTGTTTGCATAAACCTTGCTTTTCAGATATCCTTGCTTTTCAGAAGTCCGGAGCAGTCAAATCAGGCGACTGTGGAGGCCAATCAACATCACCGATTATTGAAATAACTTGTTGTGGAAACAGGTCTCGCAGTAATTCCATTGTAATTCTGGCTGTATGCGATGTGGCACCGTCTTGTTGATACCACATATTAATCAAGCCCAAAGCATGCAGTTGTGGCATTAAAAAGTTTTCAATCATTGACAGTTACCGTTACGCCGTTTTCAGTTTCAAAGAAGTGAGGTCCAATGATTCCTCCTGACCAAATTGCACTTCAGATTGCCACTTTCAATAGATGCAAAGATGACTAATGAATAATTTGAGGGTTTTCCACTGCCCAGACCCGACTATTCTGTTTATTCACATATCCATTCAAATGAAAATATGCCTCGTCACTCATTATGATTTTTTCATGAAAATCGGGGTTGTCATGGGCGAGCTGTAACATGCTATTGGCACATGTACGACGGCGTAAATGGTCTTGTGGAAGAAGCTCTAGTGTCAACTGAATCTTAAATGGAAACAAATGCAAATCCTTGTGCAAAATTGTGGCCAAAGTTGCTCTTTGAAAACCAAGCTCCTAAGCATAGTGTCGAATTGAGATTATGGATTGTTTTGAACACTTTCTTGAGCGCAGTAATGTTTTTAGCCGATCTTGCAGTACGTTGTGGTCCGTGCTTGGCCCTATCAGCTACAGACCCTCTTTCTTCGAAATCATTCATTACACGGGAAATAGTGCGTCTTGTTGGCACGTTGTTTCTTCCAAAATTTCACGTAACTTTCTCATCGTCACAGTAATCGATGATTGATTTTGATAAAATGTTTTAACGATTAAAACACGTTGGTTTATCGAATATTTTTCCATAATAAATTTCTTTACTTCACGACTGCCAAATATGAACTGTCAAGACTAATGTTTACCAAAATGGCGGCAAAACAAAGTAGTAAGCCTTGCCGACGGACACCCTGTATCTGTTGATAAGAACCTAGCGATGTTTCTGGCCCTTCTGGCAACTCTCACACTTTTGCATCGAGGCAAAATGACGTCCGGTGAAGGTTTATGTAAGTTGGTCCTACCTGGCTGAAATTTCTATGCTTGTTTCTTTTTCTTTTCTTTACTGAGGATTTTACTAAACCTTTGTTAAACCTAAAATATTCATAAAAACTAATAACCGATAGACACAGGTCACATATATAGAGGTAGTTATATTATATTTCTTCCATCGTCGTTCCGAATTTGCACTAAAAAACTACATGAAAATTACATTATTCGCAAGATTATATCGATACGAGTATATACGTTTTGTTCGAAAAGTTCGTTCGGCTAATTCGTTAGTTCACCATACGTCGCTTCTCATGACGTGGAGTTCCTTCAAACACTGTCATAACTTCCTCGCACCCCTTCTCTAAACTGCTTACTATTGTTTTGTATTCTCGTTCTAGTCGTGAGTGGTTATAGCGTTTAAAAAAAAGTTTTCAAAAGTGGAAAAAATGAACGAAAAAGAGCATTTTAGGCATTTTATTTCCAACGAAAAGGAAAAACGGCTGCTGAAGTCAGTCGAAAAATAAAATCTGTTTATGAAGAAAATGGACCAAATGAAAAAATTTGCCAGAAATGGCTTAAAAGATTTTCTACGGGCGACTGCTCCGTAAGGGACGCTGCCAGATTCGAACGGCCAAAAGAAATTGTTTTCGAGGAGGTGGAGACATTTAATTATCGTTAATCCCCATGCAAGAGTTAGGGAAATAGCTGAAATAACCAAAAAATCTGTTTCAACAGTTCACAGGGTCATAAAAGAGCTCGGATTTGTGAGCAACCTCGATGTGTGGCAACCTCACTCCCTCACCGAGGCCAACCGCCTGGATCGCTTTGACGTCTGAGATAACCTATGGATAAGACACCATTTCTGAAGAACCTCAGCACAGGGGATGAAAAATAGATAGTCTACAACAATATAACGCGGAAAAGATCCTGGGGGAAACCAAATAAATCCCCTCAATCCACCTCTAAAGTGGGACTTCAGCCCAGGAAGATAATGTTGTCGATTTGGTGGGATATCAAAGGAATACTCTCTTTGGAGATTCTCCCAACAAATCAAACGATTAATGCGAACTACTATATAGCACAATTAGATAAATTTAAGGCGGCATTGGTAGGAAAACGGCCGAGGCTCATTAGTCGGGGAGACGTCATCTACCATCATGACAACGCCCGCACTTACACTGCCATGCGGACCCGTCAGAAACTGTCAGAGCTTGGGTGGGAAGTTTTACCTCATCCACTGTACTCCCCAGACCTTGCCCCGTTCGACTATCATCTATTCCGCAGTCTGAGCAATCACTTGAAGGATTTGAATTTCCATAACGGCGAGGAAGGGAAAAATCGAATTGAATTGAACGTTTTTCAGAAAAACCAAGCGAGTTTTACGAGAGATGAATTAAAAAGCTTCCACAGAGGTGGGAAGAAGTTATTAAAAAAGAAGTTATTTAATAAAAAATAATTGTTTTCTTGTATATAAATTTGTAAATAAACCGAATGAAGTTTCCGAACAACCCGATATTTCGATGTAGAATGTTATAGACTAACCGAAACATGTGAATTTGAATAAATGAATGATAAACATTTTAACAAATTTCAAAAAATACTCCTCATACCACAACATCAGCTTAAAGACGATCTCAAGACCAGCTGCGCGCCACAGCTTGCTTATGAAAAAATTAAAAATACAAAGTCCATAAAAATTACATTTATTTACGCGGCGTCCTCAATAAACGTTAAGAACAATCTATTTACGGATTGTTAATAAATTTTCTCTTTACAAACAACTTTAGAATTTATTGATGTCGAGTAAAACAAAACAACTGGCCATCATGATAATTAATATTTACTCAGTCTCATTGTCTTGTTTCAGAGAAAATGCTGGAGATGGCATTCATTTGCATATCTTCCGATGATGTGATTTGTGTTTATGGCAGATGAAAAAGTTCAAAGTATCAAAGTTATGGCCAATTCAAATGGCCACTATAAATAATTTAAATTTTTATTGTTACACCTTTTACGGCGATTGCAAATGTCTTACAAAACACTCCACATCAATTAAAGTTATTTAATGACTTTCAATATAATTTGTGACAAATTTAAATTTTATGGTGGGTTATGCAAAGTAAAACATTCATTAAGGTGTACCTTTTTTTTTAAGTTTTAACAAATCGTATCTTTACATATATATCCGTACCCAAACATGTTTTTATTTTTTATTAAAGTTAAATCGTATTGATGTTTAAAACATTTATCTTAAGTAAAACGTTCATAATTTCGGGGTTATAATTTTGGGGTTTCTATGCCAGTATTTAACATATGATAGAACAAATACTCACCAGAAATTTATTTCCAGGAATAGCAAAAAGGATGTGAGTAAGAAAGCACTCTGATATCCAAGGCGGATCAAATTAATTATTTTGAAAATCTGTACAGAAATTTTAGTCAGATGAACTGACTGTAAATGAGTAAGGGGTGCCAGAAGCGGCGTTCTAAATTGCTACGTTCTTATCAAGAAATACTCGGAATTGAAAAGCAATAAAAGAAAACAATGAAAGAAGTTTACTGAAACAAGTTTACTTAGGAAATATAGATGAACTACAGATTTTTGATAAATCGGCTAGTTGTTTTAGGAGATACCGACAGTGAAGTGGCAATGCATTCCATTTTCATTAGCAGAACTTAGTCTATTATATGCCCGATGTGTGCTAAATTATGTCTAATTAATTACAATTGAATGAAAGATTTGTGGGCCGTGTTTAACAGTTCCATTTTTTCAAATTTAAATTACAGTTTACAAAAATTGAAGTTACTGCGGGGATTACAGCTCTAAAATTAAATTTCTATGAATCGGTCAATTTGTAAGGAAGGTACTAGAATGGGTTTCGTAATGCTGTCCATTTTCATTCTCGAAACTTAGTTCACTAATCGTATGATGTGTGCCAAATTCCACTACATTCAGTACAATTGCTTGAAAGATATGAAGTTAGAAATGTAAAGATTAAAAATATCATTTGTATGGGAAGTATTAGAGTGGGCATGGTTGCTTAGTCGATTTTTATCCGTGGATTAAATGGGCCATTTGTATGAATGGCACCAGCTACGGCCCAGTTAACAGTTCGATTTTTTCAAGTTCCGCCAAGCACTATAAACCAATAAAATTGACAAAAATTTAAGTTATTTCAATTGACGAATGAGGAGTTTGGTTAGGTTAGGTCAGTGTGACAGTCTAAATAGACAGACCCACTTAGACTGTATAGTCCATTGTGATACCACGGAAATTAGAGATATGGACGCACCTAGTTTCCCCCGTTAAACCATCCTGAGTGCATCAGGAAGCTCTTAGGACCCTAAAGAAATATGAACCTGTTCGCCATTGCGGGACAATTGCAGAGAAGGCGTTCTATGGACTTCTTCTCCTCTTCATCCCTACAGATCCTACAGAATTCACTAGTTTACGAATGAGGAGTTAGGTTAGGTTAGGTCAGTGTGGCAGTCTGAATGGACAGACTCACTTAGACTGTATAGTCCATTGTAATACCACGGAAACTAGAGATATGGATGCACCTAGTTTTCCCCGTTAAACCATTCTGAGCGCATCAAGAAGCTCTTAGAACCCTAAAGAAATATGAGCCTGATCGCCATTGCGGGGCAATTACAGAAAAGGTGTTCTATGGATTTCTCCTCCTCTTAATCCCTACAGAATTCATTAGTTTACGAATGAGAAGTTGGGTTAGGTTAGGTCAGTGTGGCAGTCTGAATAGACAGACTCACTTGGACTGTGATACCACGGATGCCCCCAGTTTCCCCCGTTGAACCATTCTGAGCGCGTCAAGAAGCTCTTAAGTCAAGCAATATCTATATCGTCCAGATTTCCCAAGTCTCTAAAGTAATAAGAGGCCAGTGCTGATCCCAGCCTTGTCGCTATTGCGGGGCAATTGCAGATAAGGTGTTCTATGGACTCCTCGTCCTCTTCATTCCTACAGCTCTTGCAGAAGTCACTAGTCGCAACCTTCAATCTCACTGCATGCCAGTGTTCCGTCATGACGGATACAAGCAATGAGATGTTGGGTCTTGATAGCGCAAGCAGTGTGTTTGAACGCTTCAGGTCTAGGCAAGGCCACATATGTTTGGATTGATTACAGCCTCAGACAGATGTCATTTGCTGCTAAATATGCTCTATCTCGCACGCAAGCGGCATGCCCTTAGACTCCATCTCAGCTGGAGTCTGTAAGATTGTCCCTAGTCTAGCCAACTCGTCTGCTTTGTAGCTCCCTGTTATGTCCCTGTGGTTCGGCACCCACATAATGTGAATGTTGAAATGATGGGCCATCTCATTCTGCGGCATTTCAGGGCTGATGTTGAATTCAGGAGGGCAGAATCCAGGGGTTTAATTTCAGCTTGACTGTCAGAGAATATGTTAATCCCCATGGTGGTAAGGACGTTATATCTCAGCCATTGTGCCACTTTTTTAATGGCCAAAATTTCGGCCTGATAAACACTGCAGTAGTCAGATAGCTTTCTTGCTATTCTTATCCCTAAGTCTTTGAAGTAGACCCCGAAACTACCTGATTATTTAATTTTGAGCCGTCGGTGTAGTCGACATACAGTCTTGTACCAGGAGTTCTACATTTCCGCATATCTCTATCTGGTACAGTAGAACTCCAATTATCCGAACTCCGATCAACCGAATCGCTGATTATCCGAATCTTATTTGTACCTAAATGTTCATATGTACATATGTACATTCTTTTATTTTTATATATTCTTATTTGGTACTTTTACTTTACTAATGCATACAATGTCAAAAATAAGCTCTTTTGCTTTAAAATCCCCTTTTTTCAGAAAAAATCCAATTATCCGAATTTTTGATTATCTGAATGTGGTCCGGACCCAATTGATTCGGATAATTGGAGTTCTACTGTATATGTATATGGTACTTCCTGTCGAACAGTGGTTCAGCCAGAGTGTAGTCTATGGTGCCTGTTATGTCAGGCATCATGTTAAGGATCACACTGTAACCATAACCACTGTGACAGCTCTCTTATGTGCAGGAGTAATAAATGCAAAGCTACATTTAGTGATGCTCAGACTAGCCATCCTGTGGACTTCTCAAGAGCCTTTTACCAGACGATGGCTATCATTACCTAATTTAATCTATATATTCCTGGGTTAGTACCGTGCATTCAATTAAACTGAATTCAATTCAGGCACTTTGTTCTGCGAATAAAAATTAACAACGTTATCATATTCCTAGGATATGATAATACCACACATACATAGGGTGGCGCATAAGGAACGTTAAGATTTGATCAGTGAATTAATTTTTTATTTGTCTTTTTTTTTCCTCTCTTTACAGAATTAACTAAATAATACTTAGGAAATTTATGATAGAAAGGCTCAGCAGAGAACAAAGAACCAAAGTTGTTCAATTTTACTTTGAAAGTCAGCATTCGATTATTCAGATCATATCGAAATTTCTTTCATGTTTGAAATGCTCCTTGCGCTCCAACAATTTACGGATTGGTTCAGCGTTTTGGGCAACAAGCGGCTGCATGTGATCTTCCGCGTGCTGGAAGACCTCGTGCAGTTCGAAATGAACTGGCCATTGCTCGAGTGCAAACAAAATCTCCGAAACTTCTACCAGGCGACGTTCTCAAAAGTTAGAGATGTCTAGGTGATCTTTGCAAAGAATTTTACATATGTTACATCTTTTTCCATATAAAATGCAATTTGTTCACGAGTTAAAACCAAATGATGCACAAGAACGCATTCAATATAGTCGCCGTTAACGTTACTTATGCGACACCCTATATAATAACTTTCCACATTTAGCAAAAAGAAGCGCTGTTTTATATATTTTATGAGCGAACAACTTCAAAAAGTTGTAGTTTTCTCTTTAGAATTCGTTTTGGTTTATTTTAAAATGTTTTTGGATAAGAACTTTGCAATGTACCACGCCCATTCTGGCTTCCCTACACTTATACACTAAGAAAATAGAGTTGGACGTTTTGTGAGATTATATGGAAGTCGGTTCACCAGTTCACCAGTTCGCCGAAATTTCTGTATTGACATGACAATATTTCGCGGAAGAATCATCAAAATCACTAATAATTTCAAAAGAAGCCACTGGATAACCCACATTTCTGTAATTGTAATAAAAAATCTGACTTCAATGTTCATATAAAAGCACTAGTTTTGTGTGTACATAAGTTTTGCACACCCGAATGAAGCAGATATAGCGTACAGTGACTGCATTTATTTGAAATGTTCGGTCCCTCGAGTATATTTGAAAGTAATATTCCTTTATGATTACATGTTACAGACTTGGAATATCTTCTCTCCATATTCACACAATAGCCTTAAAGTCAATATCCAAACATAAAGAATATAAAACAACCCACATGTAGCAGATTATTACATTTTGTAACAATCTTGTATGTTTGTAAGTAGGTATGAATGCATTTCCCGAAAGCCATAACTCGTTAAAATCCAATTAGGCAAGTTTTTTTTGGTCATAAAGCATTTGGCCATAAACTACTGTTTAATAACAACAATGCTACCATTCACTACCAATTTCCTTCAGCCAGAGAAGTAAACGAGCTTAGCTCTTAGCCGCATATAGAAGACTATCCATTGCTGATGCTGCTGCTACAATCTTTACACCACCCTTTGCTGTTGCAGTTATAGCCGGAGTTGCAGCCAATGTCTGTCGAGAATGGTTATACTGCCGGTAAACACCCTTTTCTCACATTAAACGATGACCTTGCAACAAGGAAGTTTTATTTTTTATGGTAACAACAAAAAGAAAAAATAAAAAACAAAGAAATAAGGAAAAAGTTTTATATCGGAAAACTTGAAAATACCGCAACTTAAGTCACATAGAAAAATTGTCTCTACAACGGCGGCTACTCTTCAGTCGAGCAGACATGGCCGCTGTCCCATGCCAAGCGGCTGAATGGTATAGATGGAGAACATCTACTCCTTCTTTGACACGATCATTTATTTTGTATTGTTGTTGTTGGTGCTGGTGTGTAGATGTCAGCGCTACAAAGAGTCCATTATTTATGATCACAATTAAGTTGTGAGGTTCTCAAGACATCATCAATTGCAAATCTCTATCAGGAGAGGAAACCTTAAAGAAAACTCATCCATACTTGTAAGTGTACAGTTAAACAATATCCGTTTTCAGATTGCTCCCCCACAAAAGACGTTGCTTAACGAAGAAGTCATAGTTATAGTCCCTCGTATTCCAGTGGCGCAAAGTTTTAAGGCCTTCGAAGATATTTTCACATGCTATCTGTAAGATCCTGTAGTCGAATTTTATCATAATTTCCATTTAACAATGATTGACATTAGAAGAGAAGGCTTGCCGTATTCACCTAAAAAAGCATCCGTTCTGGAAGGTCTATAAAAGAAAGCTTACATAAGGGGTTTGAAAAAGGGTTACAAAAACCGTGCAAAGGAGAGAAAACTTGAGAAAGGATTTTTTTGTAGACCCCTATCAGAATAATTGTTAATGGAATTCCGAAACAAAAATATCATTGCGAAGAAAATGGTGGTTCGACAAGAACACAATTAATTTAATCTATCACATAATCCCCACCTTTTTTTAATAACTTCTTCCTCCCTCGTAAAACTCGCGTGGTTTTTCTAAAAAAAGCGTTTAATTCGATTTTTCACTTCCTCGTCGTTATGGAAATTCAAATTCTTCAAGTGATTGCTCAGACTGCGAAATGGGTGATAGTCGGACGGGGCGAGGTCTAGGGAGTACGGTGAATGAGGTAAAACTTCCCACCCAAGCTCTGACAGTTTTTGGTGGGTCCACAAGGCAGTGCTAGTGCGGACATTGTCATAATGGAAGATGACGTCTCCCCGACTGATAAACCTCGGCCGTTTTTCTGCCAATGCCGCCATAAATTTATCTAATTGTGTGATATAGTAGTTCCCATTAGTCGTTTGATTTGTTGGTAGAAACTCCAAAGAGAGTATTTCTTTGAAATCCACCAAATCGACAACATTAACTTTCTAGGGTGAAGTCTCACTTTAGAGGTGAATTGAGGGGGTTCATTTTGTTTCCCAAATGATCTTTTCCACGTCATATTGTTGTAGACTATCTATTTTTCGTCCCCTATGCTGAGGAAATGGTGTCTTATCCTTAGGTTATCTCAGACGTCAACGCGATCCAGGCGGTTGGCCTCGGTGAGAGAGAAAGGTTCCTGAATTGAGAAGGTTCATTTTGTTTCCCCCATGATCTTTTCCGTGTTATATAGATGTAGACTATCTATTTTTCATCCTCTGTGATGAGGTTCTTCAAAAATGGTGTCCTATCCTTATCGCAGACGTCAGCGCGATTTAGGCGGTTGGCATCGGAGAGAGAGTGAGGTGCCTACACATCGAGGTTGCTTACACATCCAAGTCCTTTTATAGCCCGGTGAATGGTTTAGACAGATTTTTTGATTATTTCAGCTATTTCCCTAACTCTTGCACGGGGATTAACGATAATTAAATCTTTCATCACCTCGTAAATAATTTCTTTTGGCCGTCCTGATCTGGGAGCGTCCGTTACGGAGAAGTCACCCGTAGAAAATCTTTTAAACAATTTTTGGCAAATTCTTTCATCGGGTCTGTTTTCTTCATAAACAGATTTTATTTTTCGGCTGGCTTCAGCAGCCGTTTTTCCTTTTGGAAATAATATGCCTAAAATGCTATTTTTCGCTCATTTTTTACACTTTTTAAAACTTTTTTTCTTAACGCTATAACCACTCACGACTAGAGCAAGAACACAAGTAAACAATAGTAAACAGTTTAGAAAAGGGGTGGTAGGAGGTTATAATAGTGTTTGAAGGAACTTTACGTCATGAGAAGTGGCGTATGGTGAACTAACGAATTAACCGAACGAACTTTCCGAACAACCTAATAATATATAAATATTGGCAGTAACTTATGTTTTTTTTTTCTCTTCCAACATGCAGCAACTTCACTCTATTCATTGTATTACCTAATAATGCTTGGAAAAACTTAGGACAAGTCAATTACGTAACATCGTTCCTTTTTATGGCATCGATTTCAATTATATATTCTTAGTTTCACGACTTTCAAGTAGCTGCACTGAATTCATTCAAATCTGTCACACATTATGCCTTGTTTAAATTCAGTTCTGGGAATAAAAATGATCTGCATTTGCATGTCTATTCGGCTACCTCCTGTACGAATTAACAGAATTTCACAAATTTAGTTTTTCCCCTGTAACTCAACCTTCGCAAACTGGAGTAACTTAAATTTTTCTCGATTACATTTGTTTAGAGTGCTTGACAAAGTTTGAAAATATCAACTGACTAATCACGCCTCTTCTGATACCTCCCATAAAAATGGCCTATTTAGCCAATATAATCTAATGTCGAAAAATTGGCCAATTTGTATGGGAGGTACCAGAACGGTTTTCCATTGTGAGACCCCAATAAACCAAACGCTGAAGGTGTGCCAAATTTGATTAAATTTAAAGCAACTACACAAAATATTACTATTATTATTATTAATATTAATATTATAAATTAACGAATTTGTGAGATAAATCGGTTATTTGTATGGGAGGTACTAGAAGGGGTTGGATAAATTATTAATTTTTTAATTTTGTCAAACATTATAAAACACGGCAATGAACAAAAATTTAAGCTGCTGCAGGTTACGTATGAGATACAGGTAGGAAATTGAATTTCGAAAAATGGTTGAATTTGTGCGGGAGGTACCCGAATAGGTCTTCCTATATAGTCCATTGATAATACCCGGCAACGAACTTGCAAAATATTAAGCTATGCCAAGTTTTAAGATTCCATAAAGATTTATCATGCCCACCATCCAGCCAGTTAGCGTCTCAGTCAGCCAGACAGACGGACATCGTTCAATCTACTTAAAATGTCATGAAATTTATTTAATGAACAGATACTTGGTATTTTAAATGCCTCTATTTTTGGCCGCGTCAAATGATATACGAGCTGTATTCAGAAAAAAGGTGAATTTTAAATTTTTCTAAAAAAATATTTATTTCTTCATCATTTCCTATTTATCTCCTTCAAAATGGTCCCCGTCAGATATGATACACTTGTGCCAGCGTTTTTTCCAATCCTCGAATCAGTTCTAATGTGCACTTTTTGGTATGTCCTTGAGCTCTCTCAGCGAGTCGGTTTTTATCTCCTCAATCGTCGCAAAACGCCATCCTTTCATGGGTCTCTTCAATTTTGGGAACAAGAAAAAGCCAAATAATCTCTCACAAACAAAGATGAGTGAGCACGTGCATTATCATGATGCAAAAGCTATGATTTCTTCCTACAATTCCGGGCGTTTTTTTCGTATTGTTTCGCGCAATCGGCGCATAACTTCAAGGTACCCCCGTACGACCTTGTGGTAAGAACTCTTGATGCACTACGCCATGGTAATCGAAGAAAACAGTGAGCAAAACCGTGACATTTGTTCGAACTCGGCGTGCTCTTTTTTTTGGTTTTGGTTCTTCTGGACCCTTCCATTGGGACGATTGGGCTTTGGTTTCGATGTCATAATCATATACCCATGATTCCACCGTTGACGTCATTCAACAATTCCTGAGCGATGCTCATGCGATGTTGTTTTTGGTGAAAATTCAGCAATTTTGGAACGAACTCCACTGCCACACACTTCATGCCCAAAATTTCCGAAAAGAATGCATGGCATGAGCCAACCGATATGCCGACATTCTCAGCAACTTCCCTAATTGTGATTCAGCGATTCTCCATAACAATTTTCTTCACTTCCTCAACATTTTCATCGGTTGTTGATGTGCTGGGGCGTCCAGAGCGAGCATCGTCATTCACAACTCTTCTCGACCTTCTGTGAAAAGCTTGAACCATTTGCAAATATTTTTTTGACTCAGAGTACTTTCAACGTATGCCACTGTCAACATTTCCAGTGTTTTTGAGCACTTAATTCCACAAAATGTGATGCAACTTCTTCGATCCATATTTTTCGATAGCAGAAAATCGCCGAACACTCAGAAAACTTGTCTTATTTATGCCTCTCACAAACAAACTAAACATGCTTTATGGATGAAACCGTCAACATATCTTCGAGACGAGTGTACCAACATAAATAAGAAATAATAATCGAAAGTCGAATGTACGTAGCCGCGAAATTTGAAAATTCACTTTATATTTTTAAAACACACCTCGTACACTATAATTCCTCCAGGTGAAGGTATAAAAAACCATTAACAAGAGTTATTCGAAGACTGATAAAATAGAAATAAAAAATAAAAAAAATATTTGGATAGATCTAATACAAATCAAAAGTAACTTTTATTTCTGAGCATTATAATAAAAATGAAAAATAATTACTAGAAATAAATTTCATCACAAAAAGCAAAAAATAAAAATTTATTGAGAAATTACAAATTACTTTTACACAATTCTTCACTTTGACTTTTTTAATTCAAAGTTCATTCAATAACAGTTACCATTATTATTTCCTTCCATTATTTATTTCAAAGAGTTTTCAATAAGTGTTGTTGAAGACTAAGTGTAATCCTTGAAAATAAATCACCACCCTCGGGATTAGAACAATTTGAATTTACGAATTATAGTCAAGCGCGCAACACCCGCTAAGCTACAGCGCAACTAATCACGGCTAGCACTAAAATTAAATAAATTTCAGGACCCATATTTTGAATAGAAGCATTCTAATTCTCCCTGTTAAAAATTGCCTTTTGTCATTTCCTTTTCTAGAAGCCAAGAAGAATGCGTGTCGGTCGGATTTATATAATACAAAACGAAGCCTCTTCCACATTATTTAATGTCTTCTTAGGGAAAGTGCAGTGAGCATACAAAATAATGTCTTCCATATGCCCTATCTAGCGAAGGCCTTAGAATATCCACCGCTGGCATAGATTCCAGTCTCAACGACGTTTATAAGCACACAAACACTCATACACACATTTCATTTTGCGGGCAATCCAATCGCATCACATCAATTGGGAAAATCTTTGTAAATATATTGCATTGGAAATTGTCTCATTTAGCATGGAAACTTGTCCGTAATTTATTGTTGTTATTGTTTCTGCAACAACAACAACAGCATGCAAAGTTAAAGCGTTTTATCAATTTCCGTTCCATTAAGATGTCAACACTTTACGTTACTGGCTCACGTTGGTGTAATCTCGTGTATTAAGTATGAGGGTCGTATAGTGATTATGCTGCCTTGAATAGGAAACAATGTACTGTCTATATATTAACAAGACACATTCACATTTCTGCGCTAAATTCTTTTATGGTGATGCATTAATTCCAAAATTCCTTAATAAAGGGTGATTTTTTAATCGCAGTTTTTTTAAAAATCGAATAAAACACTCAAATTTGCATCATATATTAACATTTTTTATTGGAATCGACAAATTGGTCTTTGCCATTTAATTTTTAAAGATAACTTCATGTAAAGGTTGTTCGCGGCTCCGTCTCAAAATGTCCATTCGGAAGGTCGAATTTTTCGTCACTTTTTCGAGCATTTCGGTCTGTATTCCACGAATAACGCGTGTTATGTTGTCCTGTACGGTTTCAATAGTGTTCGGCTTATCAACATAGACTAACGACTTGACATAACCTCACAAGAAATAATCAAGAGGTGTTAAATCGTAAGAACTTTGGGGGAGAACTCACAGGGCCAAATCGAGAAATAAGCTGCTCACCAAATTCATTCCTCAACATATCCATTGTTTCAAGAGCAGTGTGTCATGTTGCACCGTCCTTATGCAACCACATGTCAAACAAGTTCAACTCAGCCAATTGGAGCAAAAAAAAATTCTTGTGGTGGCGAATTGGCATTTCACGATCGTCATTAACACTGGTCGCTACGGCTGCAATATTTTCTTCTGTACGCACTCTACGCATGCGAGTCGATGTTTTCATGTCCAACAAAGTAAATTTGGTGTGAAATTTGGAGATAACAGCACGAATTGACGACCATAAAATGGTAATAGTCTACCGTATGCAACAACTTGACTGCTTACTGATTTAAAAGCCTTCATAACTCTTAATCGTAACCGTTTCAGTGTTTGGTCATTACTTTTGGCAAAATTACTGAATTTGGGCTAAAGAATAACTTGAAGAGTTTCAAGAGTTATCATCACATCCAGATAAAAACAACAGTTTAGAGTAGTTTTGTGAGCTGATGGAGATGTGGAACTTCAAAAGTCCAAAAAGTGGAAAAGTGGATCGGAGATTGGCGAACTCTATTATGCACGTTAACGAACTACAGTGTGGCCCAAATAACACCTACACCTAATAATTTTCTAATATATAATTGATTTTTTGCAATTTTACAATGAATGTATTCTGTACACGACAAAGCGTTAAAATTATCGAATTTTTTTATTCTTTTCAACAATCGATTCAATTTCGATTCAATTTCAACAATGGACCGTTCTGGAAGAGGTGCTCATAGAAATAATCGCACCGAAGGCAACGTAAAAACTCTGCAGCAGAATGTTGAAAATGATTCATCAGTCTCAACTCGTCGTCATTCCGGACAATTAAGTGTTTCCAGAACAACATTGCAGAGAATTTTAAAGTTGGATCTTAGGATGCATCCATATGAAATTCAAATTGTGCTGGCAGTACTACAGCAAGACCACCAACACGACTAAAATAGGTTTTAGGCATTAGACAAATTGCAAAATTGTAGATTGGGGGATCCGGAAATCATTGAGCAACACCCCAGCTTCAGCCACATACTTTAATAAGCACTGTTTTACGCTATGATATGTTATGGCCGAAAAAGTTATCGGTTCATATTTCTTTGAGAATGAGGGTGGAACGTCACAAGCGATCTGTAGGGCCAACCGCAGAATCCACCTCTTCATTGTTGGCGAAAGAGTCCAAGAGAGCTAAATCTGGCGAATAAGATGCGTGGTGAAGCAATTCGAACTTTAATTAATTAATTTTGGCCATCGCAATACTGGATTCGCTAAATGCAGCATGTTTCCATAATTTCATCACCTAAACGCTACTATAAATTAGCACAGTATTCACCTTTAATGGTTTTTTTTCTGAAGATAATCGATAAATCTAATCCCTTGCGTATCCCAAAAAACAGAGCCATGAGCTTGCCTGCAGGTGGAACCGTTTCCGTTTTCTTTGAACATGATTCTCCCCTTCCAGTCCACTGCTTTGACTGTTCCTTTGTCTTAGGTGTAAAATGGTGAACCCACGTCTCCTCTATGGTTACAAATCAACGCAAAAATTTCGCTTTATTGCAGTGAAACATCGCCAAACACTCTACTGAAACATCTTCACGGGGCTGTTTTTGCTCTATTGAAAGCAAACGCGGCACCCATCTTTTGCGCAGCTTTCTTATCTTCAAATCTTCGGTTAATATACGATGTATTGAACTTTTTAAAATGCCTATCATTTCAGTTAGCTCAGGCATCTTCAGCCAACGATCATCCAATCTGTCTGGCGCGGACACCTCAATTGCTGGACCGCTGCGATGTTCGTCGGACTAAGACTTTTCAAATGGAAATATCGAATTACATAACGGTAACCAATTTTTCCACGTTTACAAATTTAATGAAATCATTTACTTTTGATAGCTCAAATAAAAATACAAAACAAATTGGCGCCGTCAGGTCAGCTAGTGAAAAAGACCTATTATGTCTGTACCGAGCAAAATGGTTGACATTTGTTTGATATCATATTTCATGTATAGTGCCTTTAAATTTTCATAAAATGTATTTAATATACTCGTATATTAAACAAATAATTAAAACGAATTAATATTACAAGAGTTATACGCGTTTAACAAGAGTAGATCTTATTAGTAGGTCTGTATGTGCTTCCTGAATTTGAATTCCGCGAGCTCAACGATTTTGGCTCCAACGAGATAAGGTTACTTGCGAACAGCTCGTGAAATAATGTCGTTGTTGCGAAAAAAAAAATCGGTGAATAATTAATCACACGCTTCGAATCGATGATATGGCTGCCTAGATCAAAGGATATCACATGTCTATCTTTTCTTCATTGCAACATGAACACTCCGGACACGATTGGGAAATTAGATACCAAAATTAGTCTTCTCACTCAACAAAAATGCTCAAATGTGTCAAATAAAAATGGAATTTCAGAAAGGAGCTTGTGAGCTGCAATTATGATTAACATTTAAAAGAGATAATTTTAAAACAAGAAAATAAACGCAACGTTGGACAGGCGTTTTAAATTCGGCCTACCGAATATACGGTCAGTCTATTCTTCCACATAGTCTATCGATTTTACAGTTTTTCCACTGCAAAATCGTATTTTTTAGTATATTTTTATAATCAAGTCAAGTTTGTGCTGTCACACCCGAGGTATCGTATTTTTTGCCCTCACAGTGTGGTTCTTGTTGCAGCTGGAGCGCTGAGTCCCCTATCAACTATTTTCTCCATTTACCCCACTCGATGTGTTTTGGTGTTCCACACGCCGAAATGTTGCAACAATACTGCCTCCAAAAAGTAAGATCAACTTTCAATCTCTGAAATATTTTTGAGCAGTGCGACAAACTCCAGTGCCAATTTTTATGCCATAGATGTCGTTAGTGTTGGAGATATGTTTATTTTGGTTCGACGCAAGCAGTGATTCCGGTGATTTTTATAATGCGTGATTTTATTGAGTAAAGAAATAGTATTAAATTTTGTTTATTAGATAGAATTTCTGTCGCTGAATCGTTTAATATGCTGAAAAAATACCTTCCGTGAACAGACTTTGTCCGAAAGTAATGTTTAAAAGTTAAAAGAAGGTCATGAAAGAGTTGAGGACTAAGGGTGTCCCGATGGATCATCAATCTGCATGGACGTTCAACAAATTAAAGATTTGGAGCTCAAAATCCGAAGCAACTTGTTAATATTTTTGATATCTCAATCGCCTAGGTCAACTCCGCTTAAAAAGGTATATGGGTCCTAGACGCATGGAATATCGACTGGTGTTAATGTTTTTTTCGCTAGACCAAACACTTATCAAGGAATATTATTTGAGTTTTATGCATATTTTGCGTAAAGTTATCGCAAAAAGAAGCCAAAAATATGGTTTTTGCGCCAAGATAGTGCGTCATCTTACCCTATCTTGGTTCCTCGTGAGTTTTCGAAAAAAGGGGGATTTTTGAAAAATTTTTCCAAAGCAAATAGTTTTACCATCAAGGCAAAATCCTCCTCTACACGAGCTAAATGTAATGTAGGATTTAGAAAAAAACATTTTTGTTTTTGCCGACTTCACATTGAAATTACCCGTTCGTCGCGAACGGAATATTGAAATTTTCAGAAAATTTCGTCGATTAGGAAATCAGATACCATCAAAATCTGCGTTCATTCGTTTTTTAAACTGAAGTATCGCAATTTGCAAAATTCCGATATTGACTCAAAATCATTGCTATTACGCTTAATAAAATCTATCTCTCCATGCCGCACATTTGGAATCTTTAATACCTACAAATTGTCTTTTATAGACTCCTCATTCTCATCCCACCATGGAGGCGAGCATTATGCGTACGTCGGCGCCTACAGGATACTAATTTCAATCATCACAACAACCGTAAAGACCTATAACACAGTATCCGTTACTTTTAATAATAAACAAAGAGAAACACTGCTGGTATCAAAGAACGGCGGCTGAAAATTGTGGTAATTTTAGAAATCATGCAGCCATCACGGCCAACATTCGGCCGCCGCGGCGTCCAGCAACGACAACATACATATAAGCATGGGCCGGTGTCCAAGCACCAACCTCATGTTGCAGCGATTACACATGTTTGCGTATGGACAAAAAACAAGCCCATACATAGGATTTCAAACTTCCCCAAATGAGCTACAGTCATGCCCGTGAATATGTTTGCCAGTGTGTGAATATACCTAACATTAACAATTTATGATGATAATTTCGCAGACAAGTTCAAGAATATCACAACTAACACCCTGCACTGCAGCCATCGAAGAATCATTTCATTGGAATGGTTGGAATCGGCCAACAATCAAACGCTGGCCATAATGAATGTAACCTGCACCGCCATATTCCTGACAAGCACACAAACTACCAGAAGACACGTTTCTTACGCATCAAACGGCATTCTACTCGCAGGAGGGAGACTCCACGAATACTAAAATTGTTTCATAGATTATGGCAAGGTTGTTTTATAACCATCATACCGTCCATCGACTGTCCAAATATGGAAGCGAAACACTCGAAGGAAAATAATATTCAATGGACAGAGATATTTAATTTGAAGTCGTGAAATGAATTGTGAATGCAAAGAGTATGAATGTGGAGAAATGTTTATTTATTAGCTGCACAACTAAGCTCCCGCTATTTGCCAATAGATTGTGCCAACTGTAAATGCAGGTCGATTCTGCCATAACCTAAACGTCATGAGTCAAGCTTAGTCGTATGATAAACATACCGTCTCGACACAATAGTGATTTCCTTTTCACGTCATATTCTTTTGGTTATCTGAATATCTATGATTTTCTGTTAAAAAATCGTTATATGCGGGAAGTTTTGGTTTTTTTCTTCCAATCGAAGAAAACGACGACTGAAGCTTATCGAGAGCTCCAAAATGTTTTCGGAGATACTGCTTTAAATGAAACAACGTGTCGAGATTGGTTCCGTCGCTTTAAAGACGGTGATTTTTATGTTGATGACAGTTGGCGCGGAGGAAGACGAAAAACCTTCGAAGACACTGAATTAACGGCATTGTTTGATGCGATCCATGTCAAACGCAGGTAGAACTTGCTTCAGTATTAGGAGTTACTCGCCAGGTCATTTCTAAGCGATTGCATGCGTTGGGAATGATGAGTTGGTTTAGTTAAGGTAATAATATTAAAAGTAAAACATAGTCCGACAAAGCTAAATCTGGCGATTAAAGTGCGTGATGAAGCAATTCGAACTTTAATTTTGGAAGATTAATTTTGACCACCGCAATAGTGGATATGTAAATTAGAGCATTGTCTTGATGAAACAATACTTTCTTTTTTGACAAATGCGATCTTTTTCCATAATTTCATCACCTAAACGCTGCAATAAATTAGCATAATATTCGCTGTTAATGGTTTTCCCTTTCCGAAGATAATCAATAAAAACAATCCCATCGCGCATCCCAAAAAGTAGATGCCATGGCCTTGCCTGCGGATGAAACCGCCTTCGTCTTCTTTGGATACGATTCTCCCATCACAGTCCTCTGCTTTGACTGTTTCTTCGTCTTAGGTGTCAAGTAGTTGACCCATGTCGACGAAAAAATTCGGCTTTATTGCAGTGAAACATCATCAAACACTCTATTTAAACGTCTTCAAGACGCTGTTTTTGCTCTATTCAAAGCAAATACGACATCCATCTTGCGCACCGCTTTCTCATCTTCAAATCTTTGGTCAATATACAATGTATAGTACTTTTTGAAATACCTGTTAATTCAACTAGCTCACCCCTAACCTTGTCTGGTGTAGTCACTTCAATTGGTCAACCACTACGGTGTTCGTCTTGGCAGCTCGTACGGCCTTGTTTAAACTCTGCTACCCAATATTTTACAGTCGTAAACGCCTCCACTCCTCTAGAGTGGAATCTAGCTTGGCTTTCATATTTTTTGACTGAGACCTTTCAAAAGGAAATATTGAATTACATAGCGGTGACCAATTCTTTCCATGTTTACAAATTCAATGAGATCCTTTTGATTTTTTTTTCAAACTACTGGTACCATCAACACATCAGTTCGGCTAGATTCGAGATAAATTTGTGCATAATATAACAAGGAATTTAAGTGAAGGTTTTTGGTTATTTTTATACATTCAATTAAATAAACAAAGAAACGAAAATATATAATACACAGAGAAAAGCGTTTAAAATTAATTTGGCACGCCTCTTCCGGAATTTCTACACGAATTGCCCGAATTTCATCGTAAAATCTGAAAAACTCGTCGCCTTCTGATACCTATATAAGCTGCTGTTTTCTTTCTTCCGGTTACACTAAATTCAAGAGAATTTGATATACGTTAACGATTTACCTATATAATATCTCAGAATGGCGATTGACCACATCGTTACGCCGCTTCTAGTGCCTGAAATATAAATTGGCCGATGTTCCGAAATTCGATTTTATTCCAGATGTTTCTATGGGCTAAGCAAGCGATTCAGTGACGCAAACGGATGAATGTACTGGCAGTTTTCGAGAGGAAAATACTCCGGAAAATATATGGGACCATCATCGTTAACGGAGAGTAGAAGAACTCGTAACATGTTGACCGCAGCGATCTGATTTTTACCTCGCTAGTAACGCTCCTTCTGCTACCTCTTATACAAATGATCAATTTAAATTAAGCTTAATTCAGTAAAATTTGGTGCGACTCAACGGCTAAGATAGTGTCTGAATATGAAAATGAATACAATTATCTCAGTATTTTCCCGGTACCTCCCTTAACTCGAAGACTGCAGTAGCCTATAGTCTTATTATTTGTTCTGTTTTACATTGTCTGGAAAAATTTGAAAAAAAACTATCGATCAAGTAACTACGTTCTTTTTGGTATCTAATTTATTCTTAGCTTTATGTCACGAAAATAAAAATGGATGGGTCGAAAAACTGCTCTTTCTGATACCTCTCACACAACCTAATTACCTAATTTAACAAGTATTTCACTATGTTCATACCTTTTATTCCATTGTACTAAATCCTGTAAAATTTAACAAGCAACAGACGTTTACTAGTCTCAAACGGAAACGTGATTTTGCAAAAATCAATAATTTCTGTAAAACCTCTAAGCGAAAGACCGCAAGTGAGCCAGAATAATTAAGTTCAGTAAATTATAATTTTGCTTCTTTTACTGTGCTTTAATTTACTGAATTTTTTGTTAAAATCCTAGTAATTACGCCCCCACTGGCATTCCGCCCACTTTTGCATCAACACAAAACGATCTACTGTAAAGGTACATATAAGATTGTTCACCTGTATTGGTTTTCTATATAAATTACAGATTTCGCTGATGCATTTCATTCTTATATTCTGATGGCTTTCTTAACAATCAAATTAAATAATTTCAATACCTGTCTGAACTACAACCAAATCCAAACTGCGACACTGAAATAATAATAATGATAATAATTATAATTAAAACTTTATTTGCTCGAGTGTAAACGCCAACACATTCATGTGGAAACCTTCTATCACGTCCCATTGCCGGCAAGAACGTGCTTGTGTTGGTGCACCGTGATCACCAGCGATGTTGTCTCCTCCTGTAGTGGTACGGGTCAGTTTCGGTTTCTTGGAAAAACTAATGTTATGATGATAAACCGCTACGATTGTACGTAATTGTCGTTCCGTACTCCATGGAAAAAATATTACACAAATTGTGACTCCAATACGACGGCGACAACGGCGGCGAATATGAACTCAGGAAATGTGTTTACCTCGTACGTTGCCTTTAAAAGCACTCCAAGAGCTATAGGAAATTATTATTGCCCCCTTCTGACTGCGTGTGGGTGTTATTTATATACTAACTTTCTTCCTCCTTCTAACCGCCTCCTTTGTTATTCACTGCCGTTGTAATGACTCTGGGTTCTCTTTTTCAATATTGCTAAATAATTGGTTGTAAATTGTACTCAGGGTGAAATTTCTTGGTTCATTTTACTGGTTTTTGGCGATGAAATTAGTGTAAATGAATAGCCTACACACAAAATGTATAAGGAAAAGTGGTTCACTGATATCAGCCTCGTTGGTAACAAAATACTTTGTTCTTTCAAAGTCAAAGAGATAACATAACGTATTACGGAATAGTCCATGTGCGCTTTTTCAGTTCTAAGATTCGGCAGTCTTTACAACTGGTTAATGTAGAATTTCGCATTGATGGATGTGTGTTGACGGGATGAACAATAATTTGTTAATTGAGGTCGTATGTGAAGAAAATTTATGGATGGGTACACTTCCATGATACCCCTAGCATTCGATCTGATTTTAGATATACGAGTATGTTTTAACAAGCCAAGGGCTTCGATAAATAGTACATCATAGCTGTACATGGCTATCCATTTAGTGGTTTCAAAACCATTGGTCTGGCAATGCTGTCATCTCTCATCTGAAGTGTTATTTATTTAGTGAAAGGTTTGCCTTTTACGAATATGGATCGTTTAACAACCGTAGAACGCGTAAAAATTGTTAAAATTTATTACAAATGTGGTGATTCAAACATTGTATATTTCGTGTATTACGGAGTAGTTATGGTTGCCATAATCGGACCCACTGTGCAAGGAATTGTCGAATTTGTCGATTCGTCGGCGTTCTCATCAATTGGACCTATCTTACGGCTCATTATGGCGTATTTTCATTTCATTTCATTTATTTAAGCTTATGGAACAAAATTTCCTTATAGAATAACAATGGCAAAACATTAATATTTTATATTATATAGAAATAATTTTAAACAATTTAAAGTAGAATTATTGATCCTTAGGAATCTGTTAAGATACAGGGTGTCCGTCAAGAAGGTGTACTACTTTGTTTTGCCGCTATTTTGGTAAACATTAGTCTTGAGAGTTCATATATGGCAGTCGTGAAGATGTCATGCAAAAATGTTTTTAAATGATAAATTTCTTTTAATGTACGCAAGAACTTTATACGCCTTGGAAATAACATAATTGACGTGCGGAATAAATGTCAACGCGAAATCGAATAGAACACCTAGATCCAGTTTCGAACAAGCCGATTTCAGAGAAAAATTACAAATTTTGAACACTGCATGAAACGTATTTCTGCAACGCGAAAATGAAACATGAATTCACTTATCCTTGTTCAAGGAAGGCTAATTTAAAAGGCATCAATTATTAAGACTTTCTATGGTCCAAGTATACTTCCTTGAGGCGCACCTGAAGTTTGAATATATGAAAAGGATTCAATCCCTTCAATAACAACTTTGCACTGTCTATTGGTTAACAACAATTGTCTAGTTTAACGTGTGTCTCGCTTTAGCAGACTTACCGTGTGCACTTGCACATGGGACTGTTTTTGAACGCGTTTGCGACAACCAGCGTCCCTTTGGGGAACTCAAACTAATCCCGAAAGGATTAGTCGAAGCACCTTTAAGATAGAAAGTATGCCCCCATGGCACATTTCCTCAGGGCCTGCTTCCTCTCTCAGCCAAAGTACCTTTGAAGTCGCTGGTATGAAGTGAACTTCCTCCCGGTATGGGATGAGGCCTATCTAGACACCTCAAATCGTCGAAGAACAGTGTTTTCCAAGTTCCCGCATTACCTTCAGGAGACCCTGAAGCAACGCAAGATCACTAAAACACGTATTCGGGCAACCACAGGCAGCACTATGCTTCCTGATCTCCAGTGCTACCAGAATATAAGAACCCTCTTGTCAGGGTTTCGCAGAAAAAGGCTGCTCCAGTTTTGCTCTATCATACCTCGCATGAAACTAGTCGTCCATCGTATGCGCTTGCATGAATGACTGACATGCCCCTGCAATAGGTTGCAGCTATACGCCCTTGTACTACGCAAGCGCATACAGAAAGTAAAGGATAGGGGAGAAGACAAGAAAAAAAGAAAAGATAAGAGAGATGCTGCTACAACACACGTCCACATGCATTGCACATTATACAATACATATGGCAGTGCATCTTCACAACAGAGCTCCTAACCCCTAATAACAATTTAAAATAAAAACTACCCCCCCTAATGGTCCCTCCGACCCCGCCGCTTTGCAAACAACTTGCCTGCAAAGTGACGCACTTCAGCCAGCCTGCTTCTCGAGCACAACACGTCCGTCACCCTCCAATTACCTCCAACCCTTACAATCCCTAATGCGTCCAAATTCCTAATATCATCATATAAAGGACAGTCGCATGAAACATGCTTCCAATCCTCTGTCCGATGCTCACAGTCACAAGAACTACTGTCAGCCACACCTCTTTTGTGCAGAAACTCGTTCAAAGAACCATGTTCCGTCAAAATGAAACCCAGACTCAAGTTAAAACTAAAGTCAGGATTCCCATTGACGAAACGGACATTCCTTGTGTGACTGATTCCATCTGGCTTGTTATCTGGTTGTCATACACTCCCCCAAAACTGCCCTGCGTTCTGCCCTATGCCTGCTGGTTAAATATGATTTATTTGCATTTGGATTTATTATCATTTGCATCCATCCATTCATATAAAGTCCAACTTACAACTTACAATTAATGCCAACTGACCATTCACAACGCCGTAGATATGCTGATTAAGTGCTACAGCAACTGGCTTTTAATGCTGATTTTTTGAACACATTTTTCTTCAGCGATGAAGCTTATTTCTCACTCGGTAGTTACGTCAAAAATCAAAATTGTTACATATTGGGCTTGGAGAACCCAGAAGAGTTTAAGGAAAAGCAATTGCATCCGGAAAAAGTGACTGCTTGTTGCGCATTATGATCTGGAGCGGTGATTGGGCCGTATTTTTTCGAAAACAAAGCTGGAGGAGCCGCTGCCGTCAATTCAGAACGCTAAGACCGTATGATGACCGTCTTTTTGTTCTGCAATTGAAGATTATGAACTGGACGATATGTGATTTCAACAAGTCTGTGCCACGAGTAACATAACATGACAGATTTTGGCTTTATTGCAAGGGATGTTTCCAAAAAAACGTAATTTCATGTTTTTTCTTAAGAATAGAGCAAATTTTCTTATGAAATGGGTAATTTCCATTTATTTTTGATCCATAGAGAAAACCTGAAAATGCCGGTTTATCCGGTTTACTGTTTTTAAAATAAGTAGTTTTTCGAACAACTCGAAATTCGGCTTCTTCTACATATACAAGTCGGATGTTTCAAAACCATATGCTTAAATTGTAAGCTCGTTATTGTGCTGCCGTCGACTTTTTTTTACTTTAGTGCTCGTGACTGCTAAGTCGATTTTGATTTTACTCAAAATTCAATTTTTACTTGTTTACGAGGCACGTGGCGATTTCTCCAGTTTTCAATCTCAAAACTCAACTAGACATAATACTATCACTGGTAAAATTTCTTTGGAATTGGTGGAGATTATTCGATTTGATTGAGTAATCTCAATTGACCATGCCCACCACCCATACAACCAGCCTGCTGATGGTAAACGAATATAGCGTAATCATTTTGATGTGGAATGAATTGTTTTAAGATACCTGGGATTAATTTCCTCTCTCTCTTTCCACCTTTGCGGGTATAAGAAGTAAAGGAAATTGTACTGGAAAATCATCATTCTGGATGGATGGACTAACTGAATATGTCACATGAGGTCGTTCGTTCATTTATGTCGCAAAACTCATTCCAGTAGACGCGAAATTTCGTAAAAAAAACGTTGTTGTGTTGGATCGCCAAAATCTTTAACCCATTTTGCAGCAAACCATCGAGTGCACCCTGTTGGACACTATGTGACTTGTTCCTCTACACAAGACTGAAATTACCTCTCCAGGGTAAGCGTTTTGTGTCAATTGAATCCATTAAACAAAAACCAACGCGTAAAAACGTCAGGGAAAACATCAATCAGAAATGTTTTGAAGATTTGAAAAGTCTTTAGAACACTCGTTTTACTTCAAATGAGTCGTATTTTGGAGGAACCCAATTAAAATTTGACAAGCTAATGAAAAACAAGTTTTATTTAACAACTCCCAGGACTTATTAGACAGAATATATATCATTACTATTTGCAAAAACTTTAAATCTGAAAAAGTTGTTATAACTATTTGGTGGCTTCTTAAAACTTTTCTGTGACGGTATGAATTAAGGGTATGTTGAAGGATTGTTTAAAGTAATGTTTTTGTTTTGCAATTAAGACCTTTAGTGCGTCATGTGTTTTACTCAATAGCCAGTCAACAGCGTGTATTACTCACTTAATAATTTAAAATAAATGTTTGCCACCTGAAAACAGGGGAAAAGATGGTGGTAGGAACCCAATTTTGGCGATTTCAGGTAGAGTTGCCATTATGTTGGTTGGAAAATTAGACCTAGAAATTACACAGTCCGCTATAATATGACTTCGTACTATTTGCAGCATTGCTCCACATATAACGGGTTATCCATTTTTCGGTTTCAAAAGTAAAGCTAAATAGAATACACATAGCTATGAAACTTTTAAGTTGCTGAAACATTTATTTCATTTCAGTGCTTGGACTTTGTCATTATGTAGGAAATACAATGTCACTGAAATTACCGCGTCTGGATTGGTTACAGCAGTATATTATTTTAAGGTAGTTTTCGACCTTTTTTGACAAATTTCGTCTCTTATCTCGGTGATAATTTGATGAATGTTGGTTTTCAAATGCTCCAACTTTTAAGGATTGTGCTGTAGCCCCACAAAAAAAGTCTGTGCATCATCGCAATGTACGCACTACCGAAAATATCGTTTATAGCAGTGAAAGTGTGGCGGATATTCTGAGGATATGATAACCGACTTTCTTTGGCATGCGGTTGAAGATTAGGAACTGGACGATATGTGGTGCCACGAGCCACATAACACGACAGATTTTGGGAACTTAGAAACTGCTACTTCTCACATGAATGATCGATTTACCACACACATCCTTGATTCCATATCATTCAAACAGTTGTATTGTATACAGTTAAATATGACACAATTAATGTTTTTGATAAAGAAAAAGAGGATGATGACATTGCTGTGCCTCCATTACAAATTGGCCGATTTATCGAAATTTATTTTTCCTCCAATAATCCTTAATTCGTAGACTGCAAACGTAAGCAAAATCATCCGGATAATCAAGGTCTTTCTAGCACCCTCCATATCAGTGACCTAATTTAACCCGTATGTAATTTCATATCATTCATTCTGTAGCGCTAAATTCATTATAATTTTGTGTGCAGTTTCAAGAAACAAAATGGGCTGCATTTCAACGCCCCTAATGTACGAATAATATACCAAATGACCGTTTTTGAAAAATAAATGGTTCCCCCCCCAAATTTCTAAGCGGACCCCACGTGTAAGTTGCGTGAGAAGCTTTCAGAAATCCTAGTTCTAGACTTTTTTTGTGAGGTTACGTCAAAGACCGTGTTTATGCGGATAATCCCCAAACGTTGGAGCATTTGAAAACCTATATTCATCAAGTTATCTCCGAGATTTCGCCTGAAATGTGCAAAAAAGTAGTCAAAAACTACCTTGAAAGGATCCAGTGCTGCAGGAAGCGGTCATTTAAATGACATTGCATTTCGTACATAATGGCGAGGTCGGAGCACTATAATGAAATGAAAGTTACATCGAAATCATAGCTTTGTGTGTGTTTTATTTAACTTTACTTTTGAAACCGTAAAATGAATAACCCTTTATATGTGACAACTTAATAAAGGATTTAGTTCCATTGGTATCCTTTATTTAGATAATTTTCGACGACGTTTGTTGGCAATATAAATTCAGGATTTAGCCGAAATTCATATTTTATTTTTCTTTATTTTACGTTAAGTGAGAAAGTTTTTAAAATTACATTTCCAACGTAAATTGCAGAATTAGTTTTACTGTTTTACAACATGCTTTCTCGTTACAAGCCAACACGCTATCTGGCAACACCGGCACTACCGTTTATTTGGTTTCTTAGACTTATTTACCACCATTTACGCTCTCTTGGCCCGTATAACAGTTTAAGACTAAATAGAGAAACATTTATAAAATACACTACAGCTCTCAGCATATCTTTTGTTCTCCTGCGCCCAACTGCGAACGAAGAAACCGGCTTTTTGCAAGCAAAAATAGAAATAAAAACGAAAACGCAAACAAAACAAAAATAAACATTTCACGCAAACATCGGTTGGCTGTTTGTGTGTTCACGTTTAAAGCACACAAAGTTCTCGAGGGAAACACTCGAAACCGCATTGTTCGATGTTGCTGGCTTCGGTGGCATATTGTTGCATAATGACTCTAAATGTGGTTTCAAGTACAATTTTCACCCAAAAACCCGGTTAACAACACACAACTCAGCACTCATCAGACATTGATGTAAATGAGCTGCAAACAAATTGGAAACTGGGTGTAGAAACTAAGGCGCTACCTAACACTCGGATGCAATCAGAAGCAGCAGAGCCTGAACATCATGGTGGTTATGTTGATGCAAAAGATCTGAAGCGAATCTAAGTGCAACAAATGCAGCCCACCATTATGTGGAAGGACAAAATGGGGGAAGAAAAGAATCGTATTTTTTTTTTCTAAATTTAGCAATTTTTTTTTACAAAAATAGCAAATGGTTTTAACAACAACTAAAACATGGTTGTGGATGTAATAGATAAGGAGCAGAGGACGAGGAACCGGCTTGATAACGCTCTGCCATGTGTGTGTTTGCGCACCAGGGATGAAACTTCAACAGAGTTACAAATGAAGAAGAATTTGTTTAGCCGTCTGCACCGATCGTGGTACGACGGTTAGTACACGCGACTATCGTTCGCATGATCGCAGGTTCAGCTCCGCATACAACTGCCTATCATTATATGAGCGGTGGTAACCTCGATCGATATGAAAAAAATCACCAAAAAATGTCATCTACCATATAAATCGTCGGTTTGATCGGTTTATTGGTTGCACCAAATAAAGTCGGAATTGGTACACGATCGGACAACCGCGCTCTCTTCGGTAAATCTCTTATATTCCTAGCTTCATATTTTTCACGTAAATTAGCCCACTATATTAGCCCACCCTTTCTGACACCTCCCATTGATCTAAACTGACCGATTTTCTGAATTTAACTTTTTCCTCGTAACTTAAATTTTGGTCCACTGTATTGGTTTTACCGGATTTGGCACGTCCCATACAAATAATAAATTTGATCCACATATCCTTAGGATGAAATATTTAAGCAGTTGCACTAAACTTTAGTGAAATTTAGCATATGTTTGCCAACATAAAGTTGCGGAAAGGGAACGACACCTCCCATAGACTTTCTCCAATTTTGTGGCATTCATCTTTTCTATATAATTTCTAATTAGTTGGCTGGAATAACTTACAATTTTGCCCATTTGATTGAGTTGTAACTCTGTGGCAAATTTTGGGAAAACCGACCGAGTAACCGCACTTCCTCTGGTATCTTTCATATAAACGATCGATTTAACCCATGTAATCTTTGCCTGATATCGTAAAACCAATTGTGTTGAACTCCCATACATGTTTTAACTCCTTGGTTCATACCTTTCATCGATTGCACTACATACATTTGGCATAATTTAGTACCTATCAGGTATTTGTAAACTTAGTTCTTCGAATAAGACCGGAACACGCTGCCATGCATCCTGGGGTACTACACGCACAAATTTGCCAGTTTACAAAAATCAGTCGTCTCTCCATAATTTGTAAACAAAGGATTTCAGAATGTTATAATTTTGCTTTTTTTATTCTTCAACTTAGAGTGTTTTTTAAATAAGAATCTTGCGATTGACCAATGGCACTTTTGCGCCAACGCAATAGACGTTCAATTAGACGTTATTAATATGCGTAACCAACAACTCAAGTTTTCATGGCAATGTGATGGATACCATATAAGGTTATCCATTTAGTAGTTTCAAAATCGCCGGTCTGGCAAGGCTGTCAGTTGTTAAATACCTGTCATTTGAAGTGTTATTTATTTACTGAAATGTTTGCCATTTACGAATATGGATTGTTTAACAACCAAGGGACGCATAAAAGTAGTTAAAATTTACTACAAAAACGGTGATTCAAAACGTGGGCTTTCAATTGAACAAAATTTTCTTCAGCGATGAGGCTCATTTCTCACTAGGGGGTTACATCAACAAGCAAAATTGTCGCATATGGGGCTCGAAGAACCCAGAAGTGATTGTGGAAAAGCTATTGCATCCGGAGAAAGTGACTTTGGTGCGCATTATAGTCAGGAGGTGTTACTGGACCGTAATTTTCCAAAAACTACCTTAAAAGGACTCACTGCAACTAATTCAATGGCGTTCATTTAAATGACATTGTATTTCGTACATAATGGCAGTGTTAAAACATTATAATGAAATAAATATTTCATCGAAATCATGGTTTTATGTGCATTTTATTTAACTTTACTTGAAAACGAAAAATGGATAATCCTATACTATTTTTTGCCATCAAGCAAACTTGCTTTGGATTTTATATCCATCAAAGGTGGACGATTAGTGGGCAGGCAATCTTACATTAAGTGTGCTATACCAGAATTACAGAGGCTTATAGTAAAATAAGCAATAATTTCTTAACCAAATTTAAGAGTTTAACGTAGCAGTAATTAGAATATAGAGATTAATTTTGTAATTAACAAAAAAATACAGCTTTTTCCATAAGACTTATTGGTAAAGACATAAAAATGCTATTCTGTAAAGTAGGATGGCTTTTCTGTCCCATAAGGAATTTAGCTCGGTGCTGTAAATTAAAGAATTTGTCATTACCTTAGTCTGTTCTTAAATTGTACCATAACTAATGCTCGCTCATTCCAGCTGCCATCCCTTACAGCATATATACTTGTATTTCGGCAAGGAGTGAGTTTACAGTGCCAAAAGGAAGACTTTGATGGTAGAGTCTTTAAAAAGAGATGAGCGCCTTAAAGTAACAACGGCAGCAGTGACGAGGAAGGCGCTGGTGCCACAAGCAGCAATTGCAACAAATCTGCAAAGTGCAATTAAGATGCACTCTGAGGAGGACATTTAGAAGCAAACAAAAACACACACAAAAAAAAAACCAAAACGTTGCAAAAAGACGTCAACAACTGGTTGCAAACACCGGTTTATTGTTACTTAATACCCCAGCGATACTTATGATACTCGTTGCTGCGTAGACATGGGTACATACATATATATATAGTTGCAAGTTTGTAGGTTTTATACTCGTACATAAATATATAAGTATTTCGTAGTAGGTACCATCTTGCCACTGATAGATGGATGGATGTTACATTGTCACAAGTCCACAAAGTGGAGTCGAGTTCAGCCAGGTTGTGTTCGATCAATTCTATTGGCAAGCCATGAACTTCTATGGTATCTTCCGAAATGTGAAGTGTGAACGACAAATGTGCTAAAGGTCAAAACTCCGTTCATTTTGCAATAACAGCAGAACAAATGACACTGAGCTTAATAACAATTTGGCTAATGTTTAGTATAGGATTTGAAGAGCGATCACTTCCCATATGTCGCAGGAGTGACAACGAAATCACTCTGCAAACACAAGTATTTGCAGTGTTCGGAAGTGAGATTACTAAGAAATAATTGTAAAAAATAATTGATTTTTATTAGGTATTAAATAACATAGTAAAAAACGCTCTGACATTAGAATTTGTCAATTCGGCCAACGAAACTCCACATTGTATTAACACGACTTTGCTAGGGAATTCTGATGGAGTCTTGGGCGTTCTACTTTATTCCGTCAATCAGATCAACATTAGTAACTGAAAGGGTATAGCAAAGCTTAGTGACATGCCAAAATTGATGGATAAACTTGTCACTGAGAATCTTACATTTCAAGTCAAGTCACTTACATATATCATCGAAATAAAATGGCTTTCTTAGTGCATGTTCCACTGTTGTTGATCTTCTTGCATTTACGATTCATATATTTTAAAGTTTTGTTGAAGAGAAACAAACTGATGATTTCAGAAAGGCTTTTGATAGGATTAATCATGCTGTTTTAATAATAAAGTTTAATCCTATTAGACTTTCTTAAAGTCTCCTTCTTTGAATCAAATCCTACCTTTCATATAGAATACTACGAGTCTTATGATGTGGTGTCTAAGATAGTAAACATTACATCTGGTCAGTTTGGGTCACTTTGTTACTTTTGTTATTTTTGAATGATTTCCATTCTGTAGCATTCTTATGTACGCTAATGGTGGGCTTCATTAAACTCCAGAATAACATACACATTTTTAGGGAATGGTGCAGAGTTAATTTAAAAGAGCTAAAACTTAAAAAGTGCCAACATATGGCTTTTCTTCAGGATAAGGCAATTTGTGTTTAATTATTTTATTAGCGGAAATCTGTCGGATTCCATTTCCACGTTCTTTGATTTTGGAGTGGTTATGGATAGGAAAATAGATTTCATTGGCCATGTAAGCATAATTATCAATAAGTAAAGATTTATACTTGGTTATAAATAGAGTAAGAAAAATAAGTGTTCCGATCCCCATTTTGCAAAATTATTATATGTGTATCTCTCATGAGATCTAAAATTGAATATGATTCTATCGTAAGGAGACTTTACTACCAAAACTAGCCAACCTAACAAAGAAGACACAAAAAGTTGAGGAAAATTTTCTTTATCTTTCAACACGATCTCCATTTAGCTCGATACTCTTTTTCTATACTCAATAGCTTCTACATCCTGTTTATAGTAAGAGCTGTCAAACTCCTTAAAATAGCCACAAACAGCAGATCCCACCTCTTTATTGTTGGCAAATCTTTTACCACCAAGTTATTTTTTCATTTCTATAATTAGAAAATAGCCCGAGGGAGCTAATTCTGGCGATGATGAAGTACTTCGAACTTTAATTCATCAATTTTTGCCATGGCAATAGTGTAATTTCTTCTTCTTTGCCAAATACGGCCTTTTCCCCTTAATTTCATCACGAAAATGCTGCAATAAATTTGCATGATATTCGCGGTTGTTGATTTTTTCCTTACTGAAGATAATCGATAAAAATATTCACATGCTCACCGTAAAAACAGATGATATGATCTTCCCTGAATGAAACCATTTTCGCCCTCTATTGACGCGATTTTCCCATTCGAATTCACTGCTTGGATTGTTCCTTTATCCCAGGTGTAAAATGGCGTACCCATATTTCATCTTTGGTTACAAATCGAAAATTTAGCTTTATTACGGTGAAACATCACCAAACTCTACTACTCTACTGAAACATCTTCACGACGCTGTTTTTCCTCTATTGAAGGCATTTTTTAAAATACTTAAATAAAATCACTTCAGCTAGCTCACGCACCTTTGGCCGGCGATCATCCAATATCGTTTTGTGGATTTTCTTAATCATGCCTGGCGTGAATACCTCATTCGCTCAACCACTACGGTGTCCGTCTTGGTAGCACGTACGACCTCGTGTAAACTCTGCTACCCAATGTTTTACAATCGTAAGCGAAGAAGCAGACTCCCCAGAATAGAATCTCGCTCGGCTTTAATATTTGTTGGACTGAGCTTCTGACTGAGCTTTCAAATGGAAATATTGAATCGCATAAAGGTGACCAATTTTTTCCATGTTTACAAATTCACTGAGATCGTTTACTTTTGATGGTTCAAATAAAAATGGTAAACAACTTGGTGCCTTAAAATTTAAAATGTATGTTTTATAATGGTGCCACTTTTCCTCAGAATATTTTTTTTCAAATTACTGACGCCATCTATATGTATATATGGTCGACTAGTTTTAGGACCGCCCACCTATGAATTCACTTTAATTTGTGCAGAAGCAATTATTATTATTCTGTCTTCGCGTAGTATCCTGGATAAACGACAATGAATTTCCATTGTATGAGAGCAAATTGAATCTCATCACATTTTCCAGCACTTGATACCCGAAGGACCATGGAAACTCTTGAATGGCAATCTTGATTCAGTATTAATAGTGTAGCAGTTACATTTTAATATTCCATATAGATACACGAGTCACTTTTAACTACTTTACTTGGATTTTTATAGAAACCATTTTGGAAATTCAAAGAATTTGTTGTTACTACAATCGGTTTCGTAGTTTGGTGAATTACAATTATGATGTCGGAACGGTAATGCTTTGCATAATCAGACATTTGAATTCCATTTCGTTGTGGTTACTACATTTTTGAGCTATTTCTATATACTCACGAGTACATTGTTTATATATTATTCTATCATCTAGTACCCCATGATTTTCTGTAGTTGACTTCCTTATTCGTTCTTGTCAACCCTATGTTTGGTTTTAAACCGCTAAATTCCGAACTCTGATGTGTATGTTGTCTCTACGGTATGGAGACGGCGCTCTCGTTGGGGTAGGCGCTTGTAAGTGAGTGATTTTAGAACGTTCTATTACATATTCACGAGATTTAGGAGATTTCACGGTATGTAGTCTTCTCGCCCAACATTTCTATTGGTATCGAACGGCACTATCAAATGCTTGCCCATCCTTTTTAAGGACATTGTGTTGGCACGAGCAATTTTGCACAGCTGTAATAGCTTTGCTAATCTTCAAATTAGGCACCTGTTTATGAAAAAGGCATGCGAATCTTGTCCAGAATTTGACAAAAAGTGAATATTTTATATGTCGTTGGTGTATCAAGTACAAAGTCATACTGATGGGCTCTAATCAGATTGTCCAAATGAACTTTAAATCACACTCTATTAGGCATCACGTGCTACCAATCCTTTTATATATAAAGGGTGTCTTAACAAGAACGCAAGATTTACCGAAAATGTCGCAGCTGTACGTGATGATGTCGCTCAAACTCCATCCACGTCAATTCGACACCGAGTTCAGCAAATTGGTGTCTCCAAATCCACTATGCAGCGAATTTTGACGAAAGATTTGCATCTTCACGCATACAAAGTTCAATTGACTCAGGAACTGAAGCCAGCTGACCAAGAACAGCGAAGGGAGTTCGTTAATTGGGTATTGGAGAGACAAAATGAAAGTGCTGATTTTGCCGATAACATCATCTTCAGTGACGAGGCCCATTTCCATTTTGATGGCTTCGTTAATAGGCAGAATTGTCGCATTTGGGGTGAGGAAAATGCTCGAGGGATTCACGAGAAGCAAATGCATCCTCAACGCGTCACTGTGTGGTGTGGATTTTGGGCTGGAGGAGTCAATTAACCTTTTTTTGTGAAAATGAGGCATGTCAGGCGCAAACAGTCAATGGTGTTCGGCATCGTCAAATGATAACCAGTTTTTCCGTGCCTAGAATTGAAGAAATGAATGTGGAGGGCATGTGGTTTCAACAAGACGGCGTCACGTGTCATACAGCCAGAGAAACAATTCAATTGCTGCATCAGTCATTTAAATCTTGCATTCTTGTTGGGACACCCTTTATTGCCTTTAAATGAAGAAGTGAACTGGCGGCATCTCGGAGATAACTTGACGAATGTTGATTGATTCAAATACTCTAACGTTTGGGGATTATTCACGAAAACACGGTCTTTGACATAACACCATAAACAAAAGTCAAACGGCGTTTAATTGCATGATCTTGGTGGCCAATTGACGTCGTCAAAACGTGAAATTTTGCTTTGTGGAAACTTCTCATGCAATATAGCAGAAAATGGTAGTGTTGTAGGGTTCGTGGCACTATATTGTTGAAACCACTTATCGTCCTGTTTATAATCTTCAATTGAAGGCCAAAAAAAATTCGGCTATCTTACGGCCATAGCGCTTTGAATTGAATTGAATTGTTTTTTTTTTTTTTTTATTATATCATACAAATTTATACAAATTACGCCTCAGCGCCACATGGCTTTATAGAGGCTACTTGGCAAAATAATTACATCAAAATTGTTTGTATAATAACAATAGTTTGATACAAAATACAAACACATTTATGAAAAATTTAATTTCTTGGCATATACTTCAATATTAACTCAAAATTCATACCAGAAGCTCTTCGACATTTTGCAATAAATACCCTTTCATTGGCGAATTGAATAATGAAAGTGTTTCTAGTGATTTTAACTGTTGTGGTAAAATATTGTACTGACTACTACCAGAATGTTCTATACGCTGTTTTGTTGTTTTAGATCGACACATAGCTACTCTCAAACTGTCATTATTTCTCGTATTGAAAATATACTGATTTCGGGAAAAATTTATTTTTTGGATTAAGGGAAAGTTTATTAATACGCAAATACTCTATTAACAGACTTGCTCCTCCTTCTATGTAAGGCTTCACAGCC
Organism: Philornis downsi; assembly: GCA_019455685.1. Taxonomy (NCBI): domain Eukaryota; kingdom Metazoa; phylum Arthropoda; class Insecta; order Diptera; family Muscidae; genus Philornis; species Philornis downsi. The sequence continues at coordinate 372,659 of JAHXMU010000647.1, read as the reverse complement.
GTTTCAAATTAATATAGGTAAAAGATGGCAATATCATCAGCGTACACAAACATTTTACCTGATAAGTCAATATTTTTCAAGTCATTTATATACAGAGAAAATAACAAGGGGCCCAATACACTTCCCTGGGGCATTCCATGCTCCACTGGTTTCAAAGTACTTTTACCATTAAAAATTTGTACAAATTGTAGCCGCTTCGTCAAATAGCTTTTTAAGAGAAAAAGTTCTTTGTCACGCACACCATAAAATCTGAGTTTCTGAAGTAAGATATAATGATCAATTAGATCAAACGCTTTTGACAAATCATAAAAAACTCCAACTGCACCCCTATAACCGTCATCCAACGACTTACATATGAAGCTTTGCACATTAACTGTTGCCTCCTCTGTACCACAACCTTTTCTAAAACCATATTGAAAATCATTTAACAAATTGTTATCTTGGAAATATGTAAAGAGCTGTATATGCAAAATATGTTCAAAAACATTATCTATAATTGGCAATATTGATATTGGACGAAATTTATCAACGGAGGTAGATATTTTCTCTTTAGGTATTAGGTTCCAGCGTCATTTTCCAAAAAAATGCAGCCCTATGATACCTTCAGGCCATAATGCGCACCAAACCGTCACTTTTTCCGGATAAAATGGCTTTTCCATAACCACTTGTGCGATCTCAGAGCCCCATATGCAACAATTTTGCTTGTTGACGTAACGACTGAGTGAGAAATGAGCTTCATCGCTAAAGAAAGTTTTGTTCGAAAAATCATCATTGAAAGCCTGTTCCTGTAGCACCCAATAAGCATGTCTACAGCGTTGCATCCTGAAAAAATAACTATTTGGTGCGCATTATGGTCTGGAGATGTCATATTGGGCCGCATTTTTTCGAAAAAGATGCTGGAGGAACTTCAAAAGAATCCACTGCTGCAACCAAACCAAAAGCGGTCATTGTGTTTTATTTAACTTCGCTTTTAAAATCGAAAATTGGATAACCCTATACATGTAGGTCAATTAATCTAATCCAATCTAATCTAATGTTTTATACCTTCTTTCCACCTGGTGTGGGTATACAAATCAGACAGTTTTTCGAAGTTTTTAAAGCATATAACGCGAAATAATTCCTGATTCAATCTAACATTTGTAAAGCTACTTAAACTATAGTGTACGTTTCATGGTCTCTCGTGCATTCTCCAAATATATCATTTTCGGCCCAGTCAATTTTGTGCAAATTTCCGATTCAAATTCACTTTCAAAAAAATAACTACTCGCTACTTTTTGTAACAAATTGCATTGCAAATTGTTATAAATGATAACCCACCACGCTTCCGTGGTAAATAGCGCAAAGAGGAAATAGAGGTACCCAACAGCTAAACTCAGCGCATGTATTATATTACAGTTTTTCCGCGCTCATGCATTCGTATCGCTCTCAGAGTAGTTAAATGCATCTCTCGGCTACTAAACGCGTGAGAGATGGAGAGCACCCAGTGGTGGTGGATGGTGTATTTGCTATTGCGATGGATAAAAAGTAATAAAACTATGATTGTTTTGGAGTTTAACATTACACGGGGTGTTTGTTTTTATGCCACTGAGAACCGACCAGGCCAACAACAATTGTATCAACCGGAGAACCGATAAGTGGCAGAAGAAGCAGCACCAACCAACTACTCTATAAGCCACTTAATACTAACAGATGCGAATTTGAAGCCGTAAAACCAGTTAGCTGCTTGGCTGGCTGACTGGCTGGCTGCCTGACTATATGGATAGATGGCTTGGATGGATGGATGGCTGTCTGGTTGGTTCGTTGGTTGGCTTTGACTCGACGAACAACGAACGGCCACAAATCAGTTGAGCTTTTGCAAACGACAACGGAAGGTGTACTCAGATTTTTGCGTGCGCGCTCGTGTGTTTATGTTTCAAATGCTAAAATTTGAAAATATTGCAAATTGAATTCGAATGAAATGTATTAATTAATGAAAAGTATAATTTCCGAATAAAGTAAATGCAACATTGTTTTTTTTTTTTTTTGTTCTCTTTGAGTTATTTTGTTCTATGGCCCTTAGTGTATTATTTTTGTTTTAAACAAATTTTAATAAACAACACCAAACAGCCTTGAAAACTGCTGTTTGAACAGAAATACACAAAAAAAAAAGGAGAAAGAAATCATAAAAAAGTTGAAGTACAAAAATAAAAAACAACTTGAGAGAAAAAAAGTAAAACAATATCACCATTTCATCCAAATGACTGACTGACTGCAACGCCAATAACAGCAACAGCAAAAGCAACGGCAACAGCGGCAACAACAACGACCGAAACCTTGTCTCTGTGAAATGTATCTTACGGATGCACATGACAATTTTCAGAGCGTGTTTCTTTAGAGTTTGTGTGATTATTTCTAAACAATTTCTCAAATTGTTACCTTAACAGCAACAGCATTAGCAACAACACCAGCAACACAACCGGGACCGACATCAACAACTTCATATACCCGCACTTCATCATTCACTCGTAGCTGTCGTCTTGTGTTTTGTGGCGTTTCTTCTTTCTGTTTGTTTTTTTTTTTTTTTGCTTTTGCCTCAAGTCTAATGAAAAGCAGTGAAAACGAAACTTTTTCTTAATTGAAGTTTCCATAAACAAAACAAAAAACAACAACAACAAAAAGATACTACAGCAATACAACAAGAAAAAGCACCGACAATTTGAAACCTCATAAACCATCTCAGCACTTTCGGATTATATATCGTATTATCATTGCAGATATCTACAAATAAGTTTTCCATAGAAATCTTACATCCACTTCCGATTAGCCTCCCACAGTCGGTCCTCAATCATTATAGTGTTAACGTTTGAGTTTCATGGGCGTTCATGTTACTTTTTGCTTTGTATTTTTGAGTTTTTGTAAAAAAGTTTGAGTTCTTTTGATTTGAATACTAATTTAACAGTCGAAATTCTATTTCACCCCTTTACATATCTTCCCTTATTTAATGTGATACAAAAAAACAAAAATTCTCCACCAACACGAATTCTGGCAAAATTTGCAAAGAATCAATTGCATTAACTGAGATTACCAGAAAAAAACATCAACAAGATTAACTAAAATTAACAATAACTCGCTGTTACGGCTCTTTGCGGATTGTCAAACAAAAGGTAAGCTGACAATTTAATTTCATGTTATTTATTGTCTAGAATAAGCAAAATTATGAGTCCAAAATAATCGATTTTTTTACAACTTTGTTAAAGGCAAATTTGACTTGTGCTTAAACAACTTATAAATTACAATATTTTACTCTAGTAGATAATTGAAAACGACATTATAAACTTATTTTTTAAAGTTTGCTGTTGAGAAATCTGTGGTCACAACTCGTAACAGCCTAACTCGAGTTAGGACACAATTGAGTTATTAGCACCATCGTATTCAGCGTATCTAAATTTATTTGCTCTAAATTTTTCATGTTTGTATCTCTTCTAGGAAGGCAATTAATCCTAAAAAAACCTAATAGCTTAAGTTATTTTTGTAAATGACTGTTTTGGCATAACTGCCTAAGTTTACAACAAATATAAACATTATTTTTTCATCATCGCCTAAATCAACTTAAGTCGTTAATCCAAAAAAATAAAGAAACAATTTTATTTTCCTAACTTGAGTTAAGCTCTTATTCCGAATTACAATTTCGTTTTTTGATAAACATAAATTGAGTTAAGGTCTTTCTCCAAATTTAAAGTTTTTTATTTAATCTGGAATAATAGCCTAACTCATCTCGAACTTTTTGACTTTCTTTCGTTCAACAATTCATAAGAGCCTAAGTGTCATTTTCGATAATATCTTTTGACTGCGAGAATAAACAACTATTTTTTGTTAACAACTAAGTGAAGAAATTCGTTTCCTTGGAATCTGTATCAAAGTTTTCCAAAAAACACCTCCTCCTGATTTTCAGTGAAGATTCAAAACTTTAAACTCCTGTACTGAAAATATTGAAAAACAGACTTAGGCTGTTATGGGTTGTGACCACAGAAATTTCCTCGAATTTACTTTCGTCGCAAATTCAATGTCTCCTAGCAAGACAATCTACAAACATATAATAAAGGGTGATTTTTCAATCGTCGTGTTTTTAAAAATCGAATAAAACACTCACATTTGCATCATATATTAAAATTGTTCATTGAAATCGATGAATTGTGCTTTGCCGTTTATTTTTTAAAGATAATTTCATAATTTATTTTTTAAAGATAAATCGCGTATCATGGCTCGACATCGTTCCCCGTTGACGATAACGTTTCTTCCACGGTCGTCTTTGAAGAAAAATGGACTGATGATGCCACCAGCCCATAAACCACACCAGACTATCGTTTTTTTCGGAATGCATCGGTAAATCATGTATGGCATGTGGCTTTTCATTATTTCAGATGCGACAGTTTTGCTTGTTTACGTATCCGTTCAGTAAGAAATGAGCCTCATCGCTGAACGCAATTTTTCGATAAAACAGCGGATTTTCATTGAGCTTTTTCACTTCCTCGTCGTAATGAAAATTCAAATGCTTCAAGTGGTTGGTCAGACTACGAAATAGGTGATAGTCGGATGAGGCGAAGTCTGGGGAGTACCGTGGGGGAGGTATTGAGACTGATTATTTTTTTATTTCAGCTGGTTCCCTAACTGTTGCAAAGGGATTAACAATAACTAAATCTCTCGCCTTCTCAGAAACAATTTCTTTTGGTCGTCCTGATCTGGGAGTGTCCGTTACGGGAAAGTCGCTCGTAAAAAATTCTTTAACACATTTCTGGCAAAATTCTTTCATTTGATCTGTTTTCTTCATAAACAAACTTTATTTTTCGTCTTCCTCTTCGGAAATAACACAGGATAATATGCCTAAAATGCACTTTTTCGTTCATTTTTTCCACTTTTTATAACTGGTTTTTTAAAACGCTATAACCACTCACGACTAGATGGAGAACGCAAGTAAACAATAGTAAACAGTTTTGTGAAGGGGTCAGAGGAAGCTATGATAGTGTTTGGAAGTTATGATAGTGGGAGAACTCTATGTCATGAGAAGTGACGTATGGTGAAGTAACGAATTAACCAAATGAACTTCCCGAACGATCCGATAGATGGTGGTATCGGGACTCGAACACGCGAACACTCTACGTCATGAGAAGTGACGTATGGTGAAGTAACGAATTAACCAAATGAACTTCCCAAACGATCCGATAGATGGTGGTATCGGGACTCGAACACGCGACCACGCGTACGATAGTCGTGTGTGCTAAGTATAGCCCCATGGCCGGTTACATATAATATATAGTTTGTCAAGTTTTTTCAATGAAAAATTTAAACTTTCGATTTAAAAATTTACATAATTGGAGTGGTTCTTATCGTACTCGTATATTAATTTAATAAATGAATAAATATTAAAAATGTTATACAAAATCAATCTGACATTTAACAAAATTTGGCGTTAGCACCGTAAAGCTTGAAATTTCTAAAAGCAAAGGTATTTTTATTGTTGCTTTATTAGCAAATAAAACAAATTTCTTTGCGTCTCATAAATTCTATAAAAGAAAACTTCTCACATTCAGTGAGCTTGCACGTAACCTATACTTTAACGGCGATTCCCAACACCACTTTGATAAGTACTTAATAGACATGTCTGTTATTTGACTACTCTACCTACGTTCACATGCTTGACAGTCGGGCGTTTCAATTATTATGTCACGGCCGGCCAAATTAGTTTAATTTATGGGCACGGCAAAGACGATTTCGTTAGATGATTCTTTAAGATTTTCGACTTGGATTATTGTAAAGGTTGTTCAAAATCAGTTGTGTTGGCAGAAAACTTAGATGTTTCGCTGAAAGTAATAGTGCAAGATCGGCTTGTGGCATATCAAGAAATCTTGGCATGATCAGAATACCGCCTTATCTGATAATAACTCTAGAAAACGTTCCTCTCGACAGGTTTAATGAAGTATTGAAAAGATTCCATAACGGTGCTTCGAAGTATGTCTACAAGGTTGAGAAGGGAAGAATCAGGAATCAGTGAATTTAAGCTCAACACTAAACAGCAATCGACTTTGTGGGATTTTTCAAGACGAATAAATCTTTTCAAATCTAACAAAAGTTGTTTGCGTACGGAAACACTTCGAAACTAATGGCCTGGTGATAAGGGATTGATACCAAGCTTTCAGAAATATTAACATCTACTCAAAAATGCTGTATTTTCTTTGAATTGACAAAATTCAACATTTTATAAACTGAATCAAATTCAAAATTTTTTCTAATCTCGTTTCGTGTATATAAATCAAAATCAAACTTATTTGTAATTTTGTTATGGATTGTATGAAACTGTAACAAAATTTGATATAAATTTGATGCGGTTGTCGAAATAAGTATCAAAGATGTACGAGATTATAAAGTTTTGTTTCGGATGCCAGAAACGGAAACAAATCAAAACCATTTACAAATTAGGGTTCGTTTCGGTTACGATTCCTGGGTCAATTACAACTGCAACAGTGTGTTGGCATTGATGGACAGAAATTGTTTCGAAATATACAAAAACTGTTTTCGATGAGAAATGTTTCTTTTCGTTTCGTATTTCGTCTTCCTTACAGCCAAATCATTTGATCATTGCAAATCATTTGATGAGTTACAATTCGAGCCAGTTAAATTTCGGAAAAAAAACGTAAAGTCAGTGTGTTTATGAATCAGCTCACCTCTACGAAGGCTCTGTATCTGTTTTTATAGGGAATATAACTTTCATTTATTTCTCAAAATTAGTATTTATTTTTTTATATGTTTGTTTAGTTTTATGCGATTTTATAATTTTCTTAAATAATTTAATATCAAAACATAACATTTTATTTAATTTACATACTGAAACTTGCCGAACATATCCAGAAATTCATTGTAATATGACACACCATGAATCCCCACCTTGGCAAGATTCAACTAGTAAACTCTAAAGCTGCCATCAGTTCTGATCATAATTTGTTCACATGCATACCTTTAAAAGAGCAATACCTTAAGAGTTTTATTATGTGAAAATTTAAGCACTATCAAAGATATCTTTGAAATGAACGGGCGAAACTACTTGCGAAATGACTGCCATAAAATTCATCTCCAATTAGTTTCATTTTTGAATGCTGCTTATGTGTAATGTGAATATGAAGTATTAATTTCTTTAGACATAATTTGGCATAAAAAATGTGTGCTATTACCGCACCTCAATATAATGTGCCCGCATGCGGAATATCTGCAACCTTCAATATTTAAATTAAAATCAGTTACCAGCAAATTACACCTTTGCCACTCTGTTGAAAAAGACAAATTGTACTTTAATTTTACGGCAGCAGGCGTAATGAATACGAAGCTCTCTTTAATGAATGCGGTATTGTTAGATATAATATTGTATAATATTATAACAGCACATACAATTTCGCTATCATTTATTAGGGTGTGACAGTGCTTTAGATTACACTATAAGGACCATTATAGTCTTCGCAATTTTATAAATTTGCAATTATTTGGTTAAAAACACTAAAATGATTTTGATGTTTAGTTTAGTGAAATTTTTATTTTATCGGGTTGTTCGGAAAGTTTGTTCGGTTAATTCGTTAGTTCACCATACGTCACTTTTCATGACGTAGAGTTCCTCCAAACACTATTATAGCGTTTTAGAAAAAAAAATTATAAAAAGTGGAAAAATGAGCGAAAAAGAGCATTTTAGGCATATTTTGCCGTTTTATTTTTGAAAAGGAAAAACGGCTGCTGAAGCCAGCCGAAAAATAAAGTCTGTTTGTGAACAAAACAGACCAAATAGAAGAACTTGCTAGAAATAGTTTACAAGATTTCCTACGGGCGACTACTCCGTAACGAACGTTCCCAGATCAGAACGAGTTGTTTCCGAGGAGCTGAGAGATTGAATTATTATTAATCCCCGTGCATCAGATAGGGAAATAGCTGAAATAATCAAAAAATCAATATCAACCTCGTGAGGTTATAAAAGAGATCGTTTTTGTGAGCAACCTCGATGTGTGTGAGCAACCTGAGTCTCTTTCCGAGGCCTAAAATTGCCTTGAACACCCGTCAGAAACTGTCAGATCTTGGTTGGGAAATTTTAGCTCATCCACCGTACTCCTCAGACATCGCCCCCTCCGACTGTCACCAATTTCGCAGTCTGAGAAACCACTTGAAGGATTTTATTTTCCATAACGACGAGGAAGTGGAAAATTGAATTGAACGCTTTTTTTAGGAAAACAACGCGAGTTTTATGAGAGAGGAATTAATAAGTTCCCAGAGAGGTGGAAAAAAGTTGTTGAAAAAGGGGGAGATTATATGATAGATTAAAATTATTGTCTTTTTTTTTTGTAAATAAATTTGTAAATAAATTTCTTTTAAAAGTCGAACGAACTTTCCGAACAGCCCAATATATTATATGTCCTATTTTTATTTTATGTAAATACCATTTAAATGCTGCTGTAGCTCCAAAATAAATACATCACAAATAAGATGGTAGTTTTCTAAATGTAATTGGTGCAAAACAAGTAGTTATATCATATAATTAATTAATTTTGCATACCGTTAAAGGCTTTATCTGGCATTGTTAGAATGATCCAGTTTAAGTCAAATACAGGGTAGCGCACGTGTCGTGCTGCGTTTTAACAGAAGATGTTGAAGGCATTTCAATAGCAATTGGTTCCAGCAAGATGGAACAACTGCACACACAGTTATGGCGGAGCTTCAATGAAAATTCCCAAACGAATTAAAATCCAGAAACTCTAATTTCCCTTGGCCTCCAAGGCCACCTCACTTGACTGCATCTGACTTTTTTCCATGGAGTCATTTATGTATGTCAAGCAGGAGGGGTACAAAACGAAACCAAGGCATTTGACTGAATTGAAGAAGTCCATTAAAACAATAATTGAGGAGATCTCGATTACAAACTTTCAGGCCGCAATGAATAATTCTCTGATCAGGTGTCGCGTATGCATGAATGAGCACGGAGGCCATTTACGGTCTATCATTTTTAAAATCAATCAGTTACATAAAATGGAATTGAATTTTCTAAACAATAAATTGAATTCATTGATTGAAAAAAGTTATTTGAATTTCTTATTGTAGTGCAATTGGTGCGCCACCCTGTATGTACCGTTCTATTCCACTTTGAAGACAATTGCATTATGCCTCTCTCATAGAAACCTTCGCCCCATTAGCAAACAATTGGGACAGTCGACTATCCTTAGTTCCTCTTTGACATGTTGAAATTGTTACGAACAAGGCGAACAAGAAACAGGTGATAATGATTTGTGGTCAGGTCCAAACTATACGTCGGATGCATAAGAACATCCTTACCAAACTCTTGGAGCTTCTAGCGAATCCTTATCGATGTGTGTAGCCTCTCACATTGGCCAAAGCTGGCTTTTTCTAAGGGATTGCTTCCTTCAGACGGTCCCACTCTGGACAGAACAAATCTGAATTAAGGTTCCGGCCATAGAAAAGTAGTTCATAGTAGATGATTCCCCAGCAAACGCATAGCAAAAACTTCAAGCAACGGCTCACCAAGATTCGATCACGACTTTTTTTCACTTTACGTTCTCATAAGTGACTGGTGACTGGTGATGTAAAGTATACCAATCAACATCCGATTTAGAAGTGCGTCGATTTTGTTGCGATTCAGCAACAATTCGGAGATGGAAAAATGGTTCATGAAGTTTTTTTGCGTTAACTCGTGTAGCACCCATAAATCTAGCTTCTTTTCCGAACCAGCCTTATTCAAGTAATTCCAAATAGCTTTTTGTGAAATTCTTAGCTCGTTTGCAATCGAAACAGTGCTTACATGACAGTCGGACTTGACGGTATCCATTATTTTATCGACATTTTCGGCAATGGAGATGACGAAAAGGAATCGGCGAAAACGAAATTGCGCACAATTATCTGTTACAGTATCAGAACTCTAAACATTGTTCACATTTTTAGCCGTCCGGCTTCCGTTTTTGCCTTTACCAAAGAAAATCTGTAAAATATTCTTATTTCTGCTTATTTGCTTCATTGGATTGCTTCCTTATGGGAGCCTGATAACGACTATGTGTTATACATTTAGTGGTTTTAAAAACCAACGGTTTGGCAATGCTGTTAGCTGTTAAATATCTGTCATCTGAAGTGTTATTTTTTTAGTGAAAGGTTTGTCGTTTATGAATGTGAATCGTTTAACAACCGAAGAAAATGTAATTTTTAATTATTTTTACGCCACCAATGAATATATTTCTTTCCCGCGATCTCTAAAATAGAGCCAGGCAAATCTTATGCCACACGTCGATCACCTCCAATTGCACTTTTACCACTCATATGCACGTGTTAAAATGTCGTCTGTAACGTAAGCCGTGTGTAGCATTTTCAGTAATTCGACACACGAAATGCCGGATTGAGCTCAAACTCCGCATCAGTATGAAGAACAGTTGTACCAACTTGGCGGGGAAAAAAATCAATGTCGATTTAGGCATGCCTGTCCACCTATCAGAGAATTCGCTGAAGGTGCAATGGAGGAAGAATCTGTGTGGGATACGAGGCTGAAAATTTGCACAAAACCGTATCATAATTGTCAAAGGACAACGTTTTGAGATGGCTGAGAACGGTGCCGCCTATACAAATAACGGAAAATTTGAGAATTTATAAGTTAATGGGAACCACTATATGATGGCGGCTGACAGACACCGAATAGATTTAAACCAGCTCATAGATCTTTTTAAGAAACTGTCTTAATTGTGGGCGTGGTTATTGAATAATATTAGAGAAATAACCAAATTCGATGTATTATGTGTGGCTAAAAGTAAATAAAGAAAGCATGAAATGTTCAATTTTAATTTGTTCTAAATTGTCATAATTTATTTAAGTTTGTTGTTGTCAAGACAAAATTAAAATGTGGTAATATTTTAAGAACATCAACTATTTCCTTGCTTTTTGCCAAAATAGTACTCATTATTATATGGAAATCGAATAGTTTATGTGAGAGGAGAAGAATGTTTTCGTCATACCTTCAAGCGAATGAACAAAGAAATATATCATTTCCTATGGCCAAAATGTAACTCCCCGAAGGATGCGTCTAAACTACCAAATATCTTTTGATGAAATGCAATTCAGGGCGTTTTAAGTCGATTGAACGATGTCAGATAACTGCGATGAATCTTCAAGGAAGATTTTAAAACTTTGCGCAACTTAATATTTTCTCTGATTGTAGTCGGGGACAGTAAATTGGCTATTCGGCCTCTCTATTGCGACAGCTTCCAGACAAATTGACTGATTTTTCAATTTCTTCCGTGTAATGCACTAATCTAAAATTGTGTCCTTTGCATTGTTTCATAATTCCTGGAAAAATCTGAGAAAATCGATCGATTAATCACATTACTTCTCGTACCTCCCATGCAAATAATCAATTTAATGCATATCTAGCTTCATACCTTCCAATTGTTTGCAACAAATTTGGTCAAAGCGTTTGCCAAACTAGGGTCTCAGAATGAAAGCAGATCGCATTGCCACAACCACTCTGATATCTGCCATACAAATTGTTCGATTTTTTCAAACTCAGTGAGTCCTCAGTAATTTCTAATTAGTCGGTGGTAGTAGGCCAGATTTTGGTCCATTACATTGTTTCAAAATTCTCTACAATATTGGAGATAATTCTGTCCAGTACTTCCCATATAAATGATCGATTTAACCCATATATTTTTTACTTCATGTCTTCCATTTGGTTGTGCTAAATTCGATCATATCTGCCATATAGCATGCGCTTGGTAGTGGGTTATCCATTTTTCGTTTTCAAGTAAAGCTAAATAAAACAGACATAAATCTATGACTTCGGTGAAAGTTTTATTTCATTATAATACTTGGATCTTGCCATAATGTACGAAATGCAATGTCATTCAAATGACCGTCTCAGAATTGGCTGCAGCAGAGGATACTTTTGTGGTAGTTTTCGAAAAAATACGGCCCAATGGCACCCCCAGACCATAATGCGCACAATTACTTTCAATTTTCCACAATTACTTCTGGGTTCTCCAAGCCTCCCATATGCGACAATTTTGCTTGTTGACGTAATCACCGAGTGAAAAATGTTCATCGCTGAAGAAAATTTTGTTCTACTGTAGGCTGTAGTAAGTTTTAACTATTTTTATGCGTTCTTGGGTTGTTAAACGATTCATATTCGTAAATGGCAAATCTTTCACTAAATAAATAACACTCCACATGATAGGTATTTAACAGCTGACAGCTGTTTTGAAACCAATAAATGGATAACCCCTTTAAGTTCTGAGAATCCACCGCCATGCTTCTTAGGGTACTATACATACAAAATTGGCCGACCTGGCAAAAATTGGCGATCCTTCTAAACTTTTCAAACTGAGGACTAAAGATAGCTGCTTTGTCTATTGTGCTTAAATTCAAAGAATTTTTTGCAGTAATAGGTAAAGAGGTTGGGTGAAGGTATGTATATGTAAGTCAGTTCACCTGACTGAAATTTCTGTACGGGTTATATAGGGTAGCGCATAAGTAACGTTAAGATTTGGTCAGTGAATACACTTTTTGTTTAAGTCTTTTTTTTCGTCTCTAACTAGATAATACTTGGGAAATTTTTGATAGAAAGGCTCAACACAGAACAAAGTACCAAAGTTGTTCAATTTTACTTTGAAAGTCAGCATTCGATTATTCAGATCATATCGAAATTTCCTTCATGTTCGAAATGCTCCTAGCGTTCCAACAATTTACCGATTATTTCAGCGTTTTGGGCAGCAAGGGGCTGTCTGTCTGTCTGTGATCTTCTGCGTGCTGGAAGACCTCGTGTAGTTCGAAATGAAGTGACCATTGCTCGAGTGCAAGCAAGTATTGAGGAAAACCGCGAAACTTCCACTAGGCGACATTCTCAGCAGTTAGAGATGTCTAGGCGGCATTTGCAAATAATTTTACATATGTTACATCTTTCCCCCCTATAAGATGCAATTGGTTCACGAGTTAAAACCAAATGATTCACAGAACGCATTCAATGTAGTCGCCGTTAACGTTACTTATGCGCCACCCTTTGTATGCAAATGGTATTGCATATGTCAATGGTAATAGCATAATGATAGGAATAGGATAGGAGTATGCAATTTAAATTTTTTGCTGCGAAAACACCTGATAAATAACGAAACTTTTAATACTACCGGATTTTTAGCGTTTTTATGTATGTCCACAGAAAAAGTAAGCAAAACATATGTTTCGCTTCAACACATAACCCAAAAAAACCAGTATCGAGCCGAATTAACAAAATTAAAGTAAAAAAAAAAATAAATAAAACATTTTCTTCACCTGAAAATCATTGTAAATTTCGTACACACATCTAAAAAATTTATACCGCTAAGATCAAGTTATTTATGTTTTTACTTTTGGCACAAATTATCTCGAACGACGACAATGGCCAGCACCACCAGCGAATAATAACATTGCCGTAAAACAACCAGCATTAGGTAGGGAGCTGTGGATATGGATACATTCACCAATTTCGTTGCACTCCACACTTTAGTTTTTTTCTTTTTTTTACATTTTGTTTGCCAGAAATAAACATATAATTAATAGATAATCATTTATTTTACAAAATACATTGATTAAGTAATACTTGGTAGTAACAGAAATTCCATCTACACTAGCAGAAATTGTTTGTTTCGGTATTGTTGGGAAAACGTTCAAAACCCACCAAAATGCTTTACGTTTTCATAAGGAAAGACGGTGATAGTTGTAGAAGCAGGGAATGTATCAGAACACCCACTGCCATGGACGTTGAAACATGTACAGATATTTCAGTCAGGTGAACTAACTTACTTATACCTTCAACCGATGTTCTTTTGCGTTGAAGCAAAATTGTAAAGGGAGCCAAAAGGGATCGCTACGTTATTAGATTCTTACCAAAACGTATTCAGAGTTAGAGCAGAATTACAGGAACAAAATTGTAACTTGCCAAAGTGCTCAGAAATGACAAAGACACCACTGTACGTAAACACGTACAGACATTTCAGTCAGGTCACCTAACTTACTCATATCTTCACCCGATGTCCTTTTGCTTCAATGCAAAATTGTGAAGGATGCTAGAAGGTTATGGTATCATGTTAGATTCTTACCTAAACATATTCAAAGTTAGTGGAGAATTACAGTAACAAAATTGTAACTTTCCAAAGTGCTTAGTTTAGAAATGATTAAGGCGCCACTCTATGGAAACACGGACAGATATTTCAGACAGTTGAACTAAGTTACTCCTACCTCTACCCGATGTCCTGTTGCTTTAATGCAAAACTGTGAAGGGTGCCAGAAGGTTGTGGTATCATGTTAGGTTTTTACCAAAACATATTCGAAATTAGAGCAGAATTACAGAAACAAAACTGAATTTATGAAGGTGCCACTGAGGCGACTGACAAACTGTACTCCGTTCGAAATTTTAATTTTCGTGAACTGAGACCGCAACTTCCTTAAATGTTTCAAGTATTTCCTTCGGTATTTTCCTCAGGAAAGGTGGATGTTGATTTTCTGAAGATTCTCGAAGATTCTATGGTTATGAATTGTAGACATATTATTACCACGTTGCCGCACCGAAAATCTCGAAAATTAGATTCTGTTTCATTACATTATTATTTTTGATCTTGGTTCTTATATCGATTCAAGATCGTTTTCCTATTATCAACTACTTATTATTGCTAATATGCAGCGAATATTATTATTGCTAATAGAAATATAGTTGAAAAACTTGTGAAAGTAATAATATTGACACAGACGGATAGCTATTCCGATATTCGCCAAACATTTGTTGAGAACATTTCCGTACCGGTGTGCAAAACTTCTCAATTGTCTTTGAAGTTATACACTCTAAAGGTGTCGATGAGGTTCGAGAAAACACAAACAGCTATGAACGCAGTAGATGGTATTTTGGCGAATACCGAAATAGCTATTCGTCCAGCCAGCAGTTTTATTATAATCAATTTCGCACGGTTTTGAATTACATTTCTATTAGCAATAATAAATAACTGCTAACAGAAAAACGATATAGAACCGATATAGACCAATCATCCTGGTGATATTATGCTGAATATCGACATTATGTTTAAAATCGAAAATTTTTATTTATTGTAAAAACATCATAAACTTTAAGAGTATTTGAAGCAGCCGGATTTGTGTTGCTAATACTTACGAGTATATGAAGTATGAAGTAGTTTTATTTGAAATTACTAAAAATTAATTAAATTTCTAGTCTATACTTACTTAAGGTCCTTCCCATTACATAAAAAATTCCTTAGGCAAATACGACGGCAGTTCCAAAACTAGTCAAGCTGACGTATAGATGGTGCCAGTAAAAAATACATGTTTTAAGTTTCAAGACGCCATAATGTTTAGTATTTTTATTTGAGCCATCAAAAGTAAACGAGCTCAATGAATTTGTAAATGTGGAAAAAATTAGTCACCGTTATGTATTTCAATATTTCCACTTGAAAGGCTTCAGTCCAGCCAATATTATAACCGAGCTATATTCTACCCTGGCAGAGTCTGCTTCTTCATTTGCCACTTTAAAATATTGGGTAGCAGAGTTTAAACGAGATCGTACAAGCTGTCAAAACGAACACCGTAGTGGTCGACTAATTGAGGTGTCTACGCCAGACACTGTTAAGATAATCCACAAAATGTTATTGGATGATTGGCGGTTGAAGGTGCGTAAGCTAGCTGAAATTATAGGCATTTTAAAAAGTGCTATATTTTGTACATTAACCGAAGATTTGTAGATGAGAAAGTTGTGCGCGAAATGGGTGCCACGGTTGCTTTTAATAGAGCGAAAACAATGTAGTGAAGTTGTTTCTGTAAAGCAGTAGAGTGTGGCGATATTTCACCGCAATAAAGACGAATTTTTAAGTCGATTTATAATCATTAATGACACAAGGGACCACCACTTCACACCTCAGACGAAGAAACAGTTAAAGCAGTGGACTGGAAAGGGAGAATCGTGTCCAAAGAAGGCGAAAAAGGTTTCATCTGCAGGCAAGATCATGGCGTTTTTTTTTGAGATGTGAAACGATTATCTTCAAAAAAGAAAAATCATCAACGGCCAATATTATGCTAATTTATTGCAGCGTTTAGGTGATGAAATTATGGAAAAAGGCCGCATTTGGCGAAAAAGAAAATGGTGTTCCATCAAGACAATACACCAGTTCAGACATTCAATATTGCGATGACCAAAATTAATGAATTAAAGTTCGAATTGCTTCACCACGCAGATTTAATTCCCTTAGACTATTTTCTATTTTCAAACATGAAAAAAATTGCTCGGTGTAAAAGATTTACCAACAACGAGGAGGTGGAGGCGGTTGACAGCTATTTCAAGGAGGTTGACAGTTCTTACTATAAATAGGGTATAGAACCTATTTAATATCACTGGAAAAAGTGTATCAAGCTAGAAGGAGATTATGTTGAAAAATAAAGAAAATTTTTGTATCTTTGTTAGGCTTGTTACGTCGTTTAGTTTTGGGACCGCCCTTTTATTCAGCACAATTGAATGAAAGATATGAATCCATGAATTAAATTGGGTAACTTGATCGATAAGTACCAGAAATGGAGGAGTTATGCGGTAAAAGTTTAATTACGGTCAGTACATTGGTGGATCAGTGCGGCCTGATAAAAAATGGGAACTTCTAGTCTTGAAGACGTGGATGTTAAATATTTAAATAAAATACAATAAGGAGAAATCCTTCACTTTTCTGATAGATGGGTTTAGTAGTCTATACCTCGAGCTTTAGTAGGTGCAAACCAGTTATGCTAAATATCATTGGAAAGATAACATACTTAAAAGAATGTCCAAAAATAAAGGAAATGTTTGTGCATTCTTTGGGGCCGCGCTCTCATATTCAGCATAATTGAATGAAAGATATGAATCCAGCTGTATATGGATTAAATTGGGTAATTTGTATGACAAGTACCAGAAACGGAGAAGTTATGCGGTAAAAACTTTAATTTTGGTCAGTACACAAGTAGATCAGTGCGGCCCGAAAAAAATAGAAAGTTCTAGTCTTGCAGTCAAATGATTACAAGCTATTCTTGCTTATGGCGAATGATTTTGCTGCAAGATTGTCCATTTTCAACAGGGTTTGTGAGCAGTTAAACTAAAGTATGAGCTAAAAATATAGCAAAAAATTAAATTTTAGAGGTGAATATTCTTGACGGATATTGCCTATATGTCAGATTGTGTTATAGAATACGAGCTCGAATTTAATTTTTTTCTTTTCTTGTTGCTGTCAGTTTGATTGGATTCCTCGTTTAGGTTTGAATGTGATTTAAACTCTAATTAAATGTAATAGCTTTAATTTGACTACTTATTAGAGATTAAATAACGTTTCTCGTTTGAAATAATAAACAAATAAGCCAGAAATTGTATTTTGAGTTCTTCACTTTTATCTGTAATTTTAATTTTTTAAGTGAAAAGGCTAAATATGAACCAACATTATGTAATTTTGTGCTTAAATGAAGATTCACAATTTCTAATTACAAAAATTTTAAAAATAGATATTTTATTTCGTTTTCGACTTTCTTCGATAATTGAATTATTTCAGGTAATTACGCGAGCGGTTTTTACTCTTATTGTTTATTATAGCGAGAGATAAACGCCTCTAATTAACTCTATTTGTTTGCTGTTCCAAAAAAATGCTGTACTTTTAGCGCCCCCACCAAGTTTTGAAAATGTTACTAAATATTCATTAGAGTCGTTTCGAGCGGTTCAAATAAACTTTCATTAATTGGATAAATAAAAATCATACAATAAAATCAAGTTTATTTCATTCTTTGAGACATTTGTTTGCTTAAGCTTGCTTTTAATTTTAAATCAGTCACTATTTGTCATTTGGTGTGAAAATGTCGTATATTAGTTTCCCGACAGCTAATATTTTGAATAACTATGAAATTTGAGATCAATTACCATAACCGTTAATGTTTATAGTGTGAACTCCAAACCGTAATTATATCGCGAAATTATTGAGTCATAAGAATCACATTCCACTTATAACGTCAGTGGTGCGGTAAGTACATGAGGTTATCATCTATTATTAAGTGGTTTGTTCAAATTTATAAATATTTAATGATTGAAAATTAAATGATTAACAATTTTACGAATTGATATTGCCTAGATATTGTCGTTTGTTAATGGAATCTTAAAATAGCAGATATTTAGCAGAAGTGAATATCGCTCAGAATTTGTCTGACAACTCATAAAATTGAAAAATAAAAAAATTCCATATTATACGAAAAATATACTATTTATTCTTACTATCTCAAAAATCGCTATGGAACATATTAGGTGCGCAACCCGCTGTTTGCCAATAGATGGCGCCAGCCGTAAGTGCTAATCAATTCTGCCATATGGTAAACATACTGCTTCGGCACAATAATGATTTTCTTTTGACGTCATATTCCTTTGGTTACTTGAATATACATAATTTTGTGCCAAATAATCGTCATATGTGGAAAGTATGGATTTTCTTCTTTCAATCGAAGAAAGCGGCGGCTGAAGCTCATGGAGAACTTCAAAACGTTAACGGAGATGCCGCCTTAAGTGAAACAACGTATCGAGATTGCTTCTCTCGCTTTAAAGGCGGTGATTTTGATGATGACGACCGTTCGCATGAAGGAAGACGAAAAACCTTCGAAGACACTGAATTGAGGGCATTGCTTGATAGGGATTCGTGTCAAACGCAGGTAGAACTTGCTTCAGTATTAGAAGTTACCCGCCAAGCCATTTTCAAGCGATTGAATGCGTTAAGAATGATTCAAAAGCTAATAATTGTTATAAATATTGACGAGTTAATACATAAATAGGTTGGGCTTGGACTGTACGAATTTTAAGCCATGACAGATTACATAGTTGGGTTTCTTATGAGTTGAAGCCAAGGGACGTTTAGCGTCGTCTTTTCGCTTCAGCGACAAAAAAGGAAGGGGTTTCTTTATCATATTGTAGCGAGTGATGAAAAATGGATTCATTAAAGCAAAGTAATTGAAAGAAAGTCATGGGGGCTACCCGGTAATGTTTCTACGTCGTCGCCTCTGCGAAATATTCAAGCTACGAAAGTTATGCTTTGTATTTGGAGGGACCAGGTCGGTTTTATTTATTACGAGCTGTTTAAACCAACCATAACCATCACTGGGGATCGGTATCGACTTCAATTAATGCGATTAAGCCGAGCTCTGCACGAGAAACGCCAATAATATGCGGAGAGGCATGAAAAAGTGATTCTTCGACATGACGGCCGACGCTCGGCCTCACGTGGCAAATCCCTTTAAAACCTACCTGGAAACGCTCATCTGCCATATTTTCCAGATATTATGCCGTCCGATTATAACTTGTTCCGTTCGATGGCACTCAATTTTTTGGCCGACCAGCAGTTTCATTTATATGATGACATCAAGAAATGACTAGATTCGTGGATAGCCTCGAAAGATTAACAGTTTTACCGTGACGGAATTCGAGCTTTTACAGAAAGATGGGAAAAAGTAGTAGCTAGCGGTGGGCAATACTTTCAATGAATTATTTGAAAACATGTTTTCATAATAAAGTTGAATTTTTATAAAAAAAAAAAAAATTTTATAAAAATCAAAAATCGCTATGTACGAGGGCTGTCCCAAAACTAGCCGAACGAACAAAGAAGTTGGGACAAACTTTCTTTATTTTTCAACATAATCTGCTTTTAGCTCGGTACATTTTTTTCAGCTTCACAGAACGAGGGCAATATTCGTACAATAGCGCTCCCAGAGAAAGCAGAAATAGCTATTGGAATTATCGATCACATAACAATATTGTGTTATTTGGCAGTTTTCTAATTCAACAACAACACCAAAATTTGTAATTATAAATACATTTTTATATAGCTTTCTTTAATCCGCAATTAGTTTTGATTTAAAGTTTTGCTAGGCAATTCATAAGTGTTGTGTGCAGATCTTGATCAACATATTTCAAAACATTGTATAAAACTGTTAGTGCAGAAAGAAGTCAGACATCGAGCGGAAGCAATTATAAATTTCTCGCCATTTTTTAACAAATTCAAAGCAAGTTTGCAGGCAAATAATATAGGGTTCTCCATTGTTCGACTTCAAGTAAAGCTAAATAAAACACTATGTAAGCTATGATTTTGATGAAACTTTTATTTCATTATAATGCTTGGATCTTGCCATTATGTACGAAATACAGTGTCATTTAAATGACCGTCTTTGGATTGGTTGCAGCAGTGTATGCTTTTGAGGTAGTTTTCGAAAAAATACTTCCCAATGACACCTCCAGAGCAACAGACACTTTTGCCAGATGCAGTGGCTTTTCCGCAATCACTTCTAGGTTCTCCGAGCCCCCCATATGTGACAACTTTGCTTGTTGACGTAATCGATTGAATGCCCACATTTGAATCACCACTTTTGTAGTAAGTTTTTATTACTTTTACGCTTTCTTCGGTTGTTAAACGATCCATATTCGTAAATGGTTAACCTTTCACTAAATAAATAACATTTCAGATGGCAGGTACATATTTAACAGCTGACAGCCTTGCCAGACCGGCGGTTTTGAAGCTGCTAAATTGAAAAATTAACAAATTTTTTAGCTGCACCAATCATTTTGTTCAACGGGCCATGGAACGTGTACTAGATCAATTATTTGTTTTTTATTTAGCAAGGTAGCTCTGTGTTATTTCAGGAAGAAATTGAATTCTGTAATTACGGCGTAGTGAAACTGCGACAATTTCTTCTTCTTCTTCTTCTTCTTTGTCTGCGATAAAACAGATTCTTTAAAAAATTGTCTGTGGTTTCTTTCGAAGAAAAGCAAATACTTCACTTCAATATGTACAACTATGTAATCTGTCATGGCTTAAAATACCTACAGTCCAAGCCCAACCTATTTATGTATTAATTCGTCAATATTTATCACAATTATTAGCATTAACAGTCAATATAACGTTAATTATGTGCGAACAGCACAAAAGCAAAATAAACAACCTGATTGAATTAATCCAATTGGTAGAGGGAGGCAGAAAACCTCAGAAACGAAGAAACAAAAAAAAAAAGACTAAAATAAATATTGAATTTAAACCATTAGGCCGCAGTTCGAGCTACTACTGTGTGGTACGACTAGTTTCATTAGCGGGTTTTAATCTGGATCTGATGGACGGACGGAATACTGGCGTCTTTCGATGATCTACACAATTTATGACCAGCAAAAGCAAAGGTGGAGGAGGAAAATAAATAAGATCTGAGTCAATAACCGCATTTATAGGTTTATTACCATCACACAGCATTAGCACATACATGCATAAATTAACATAAAGTTTGAAAGAATTAAAACACCACAGAAGCGACATCTATCATAGTACTACATGGCCAACACCACAGGGTTCGAATGCCATAATGCAACGTGCCCCAGATCAAAAGATTTGAAATGTGATTCGTTAAACCAATGCGACACATGAACAAATCACAGAGAAAACGAAATAATGTATGCGACAACATTAACAATTTCGAAATGCAATTACAACCAACTAATAACGCTTAATGAATGCAAAGAACAGGTCTTTCTCTGGCTAAGACGTGGCGGCGAATGCAATCAATAGCATTAAAACCGTTAAGACTTTAGACATTGCATAAAATGTAGCCACAATAAAAATTGTATTGGAATCTATTGCAATTTGTTGTGATCACTCATAAAAACGTCATTCCATCTGTTTGGCGTGAAATGTCGTCCAATATTTGTCGTCTTTCACTTTTGATGTGAACATAAAACGTGATGGATAAATTGTTAATGACATTTTAAACAAATGAAATATTGCGGTTTTGAAAAAAAAAAACTGAAACTTCTTTGTTATATGGCATTTTTAGCATTTAGCGTAAAATAATCACGTTGTCTTAAGATTTCTAATGTTATGGCTGGGCGAAAGTAATTTAATTTATATGTTTATTTTACGAGTTGAAACAAAATTGTTCTAATTTAATTAGACTTGAGATCAGCTGGAAGAATTTAGCATTAACATTTTTGGGAGCTGCTACTGTTTCAAAAAAAGTAAAACCAGTCTTTAATTTAATCTATTGAATCTCATAAATATTTTTGTTTCAAATTTGGCAGCACGGCGATATACGAGTATATCTATCTGTGTCGAATTTTATTACATAAATTTCTTTGGTGTTAGATTTACGCTTAATTTTTCAAGATGCAAAAAAGTGATTTCCCCGACACTTACAAAAGTTTAATTTTGTTGAGCAAAAGAGTTTGTTCGAAATGGAATTTTTGTTGCAGAATTTG
The DNA here is from genome assembly GCA_019455685.1 of Philornis downsi. Taxonomy (NCBI): domain Eukaryota; kingdom Metazoa; phylum Arthropoda; class Insecta; order Diptera; family Muscidae; genus Philornis; species Philornis downsi. Next base: position 350,356 of record JAHXMU010000647.1, on the reverse strand, counting down.
GTTCAGAATATTGCAGAAGTCCTTCTGTGAAGTGCTTTTTTCCTAAAGAAATGTTTGCGGATGTCAGAAACAGTTAAAAGGGGACCACGAAGCTCCAAGAACGACAATTAACCTATATCGATGAAAGTTATGTCTAAGAAACCCTAGATTTGATATTCAGGAAAAGACGATGCACAATTAACAATCTTATAAATGATGTTGACATTTCCATCGAATCAGTAGACTTGATTTTAAAAGATATTTTGGACATCTAACGCCACAAATCTTGATTGGCACCGAAAACAGAAACATTTTTTTGAAAAAGACCGTCACAGTAAAATCTGTTATGGGATAAGTTCTGACCTCATAAAATACGTTATTAGAGGAAAAAAGACTTAAATTTTTACTTACTCATGCCTTGGAAAACAATAACCAATCGGGTAAATAAGGTATCAGAAATTAAGGCTACGTGTATAATTCCGTTTCGAACTATAGGGTGATTTTTTAAACTTTAAGTTTCTCAGGTTGGCAAGACTGGTTGGTAATGGCGTCCAAACGTCATCTGTCAAAGTGAAAAGTGTACAGTATACTCTGTCATTTCACCATGGAAAGACTAACAAACGAGCAAGGATTGCAAATCGTTGAAATTTATTATCAAAATTCATGCTCTGTGACAAATGTGCATCGTTTGATACGACCATTTTATGGCCGTCATAATCGACCTGCTGAATCAACAATTCGTACTGTTGTCTCCATATTTCGCACCAAATTTACTTTGTTTGATATAAAGGCATCGACTTGCATGCAAAGAGTGCGTACCGAAGAAATTATTGCAGCCGTAGCGACCGGTGTTAATGACAATCACGAAATCGCCGTTCTCGGCGATTGGACATGTATTACTCAACCACAAGGAATTTTTTTTTGCGCCAATTGGCGGAGTTGTACTTAATTAACATGCAGTTTCATCAGGACGCTGCAACAATGGATCGTGAAACGATGGATATGTTGAGGGATGAATTTGGTGAGCAGCTTATCTTTCGATTTGGAGTTGGCACCCCGAAATTTTGCGATTTAACACCTCTTGATTATTTCTTGTGGGGTTATGTCAATTTGTTAGTCTATGTGGACAAGCCGAACTTTATTGAAGCCATAGAGGATAACATAACACGCGTTATTCGTGGAATACAGGCCGAAATGCTCGAAAAAGTGACGAAAAATTAGACCTTCCTTCAGTTACATGAAATTATTTTTTAAAATTAAATGGTAAAAACCAATTTATCGATTCCAATAAAAAAATTATAATATATGATGCAAATTTGAGTGTTTTCTTCGATTTTTAAAAAAACTACGTTTAAAAAATCACTCTATATATGTCGGTCATTTACATGGGGAAGATGCGGTTACTTGATCGGGTTTTCTATGATTTTGTAGAAAAATGTAAAACAATGTAATGGATAAAAATGTAACTACTATACTATATAGCCAAATAATTACACGTGGCTGTTCATTACTCCAGATGCGTATCCGTTTAGCAAGAAATGAGCCTTATCGCTGAACACAATTTTTCGATAAAACAGCGGATTTTCGTTGAGCTTTTGTAAGGCCCATTCACCAAAAATTAGACGTTGTGGTAGGTCATTCGTCATTCCATGATGAAATGGCTGAGTATACTGTATATTTTTCACTTTGAAAAATAACGTTTGGACGCCATTACCAACCAGTGCTGCCAACCTGAAAAAACTTAAATCATAAAAAAATCACCCTATTGTTATATACAATTATATTACATATATTCTATATTATAATGCATATATGCTTACCACCATATCTTCCAATCGATTGTATCAAATTCGACTAAATTCTTCATTAATCATGTGCTCAGTAATCTAAGATCTGAAAATGGAAATGGGTGGCATCGCGTCACGTCCTACTTGGCACTATTTCACTACAAATTAACCGATTTATCGCAATTTAGTGTTCCTCTATAATCCATAATTCCTCGCTGGAAGTTGTTTAATTTCTCTTAATGTGAACTAATCGGAGGAAGGACCACGCTCTGTCTGGTACCTCCTGTACAAATTGCCTTATTTAACCAAGATATTCCCAGATTCGTAACTTTAATTTTTTATGGAATATTTGTTTATTTATTTTTTATTTTATTTATTTATTTATTTACATCTACTGAGCCTACTGTACTGCAATTGCAACTACACTACTGTAAAAGCAATTACAGATTACAAAAATAGGAAAAATTGAATAAAATAACATAACTATAGTTATAAGTATATAGCTATACATATTTACTAAGTAGTCGGTTGCAATAGATTACAATAATAAATTACAAATTTAGTAAAAATCTTCAAAATGAGCTATCATTAGCTAAAAGTCTGAGTACAGCTCGTCTAAATGAAAATCTATTGAGAGTTATATCGACAGTATTGGCCACCAAATTAAATATTTGCAAACATCGAGTAATTCGTTCATTCCTTCCATAATTAGTTCGATGGAATGGAACAGCGAACAAATGAGTTTCTCTTAAAGACCGTGCTGGTATGTGAAAGGGTAGAACGGATAGCAATTCGGGCGAATCAATGTTTGAATCTATAATATCCTTCATAAAAATGATGCCCAGAAGCTTTCTGCGGTTAGAAAGATCTATAATTCCAAGAACATTGCAACGGCTTTCGTACGGTGGCATGTTATCGAAAGAAAAGTTCTTTCGAAGGGCAAATCTTGTGAAGCGTTTTTGAATTTTCTCAATCCGATTGATACTTCATGAAAAGGACTCCAAACAAAGATTACGTACTCTAAGTGAGATCTTACCAAAGACCCAAATAAAACAGTAATAGCTTCAAAATTCAAAAACATTTTGGTATTTCTTTTTAAAAATCCAAGTTGTGAATTGGATTTAGAAACTATATAATTCACATAATCTTTAAAAGTCAGTGCGCTATCAAAATATATACCCAGATCTTTTACGATGCTCACGCGCGGAAATGTTTGATCGTTTTCATATACGTAGCAGTACACAATTGGTAAGCGCCTACGAGTATAAGTCATAACATTACACTTAAAAAAATTTAAAAATAAAATAAAAATTGTTGAAAGTGTACGCAGTCCTGGATAGATGTTATAGGTATATTATAAAATAGTTTCAAGTCATCCGCATATGGCAGACATTGACAATACTTTAATACATTAAGGATGTCATTGACAAACAAGAGGAAAAACAATGGGCCCAATTGGCTACCCTGTGGTATACCCGATTTCACGTAAATTGAATTAGACTCAGCTTTATGAACTTTAACAAATAAAACCCTTCCTGAGATTTTGAAGAGTTTCCTTATCAAAATTGAATGATTAATTTTGTCCAAAGTTTTGCACTATATTCATGATAATTAAGCTAGCATCAGGCATTAAGTACTGCGAATGAAATTAGTTTGCACTGCCACACCCCTTAGTGTACCACAAAAACAAAATCTAAAGGGATAACTTAAGAGTGTTGTAATATTGCTTCTTCTATTGCGATTTAAATCATAGTGTTTGATTGGAAATGTTGTAGGTTTTTTGTTTGTAATCTTTATATTACAAAATGTTCAACATGCTCTACAGTATAAATAAGACACTTCTCATACAAGTGAAATCTCAAATACACTTTAAGTTGTAAAAACAAGAAATCATAGTCATATTTCCTACGAACTTTTAATTAATCAGCTAAAAAATTTAATTATGGAGAGCTGTGTGTCTGAATTCTCATCAGAGCGTGTACTTTCATTGAAAGTCAAATCTAGGTTGTTCAGTGTTTTACCAGCCTTCAAAATGAAAGAAAGTAAAAGTTAATTACAGTTTCATAATCAAGCAAATCGGTGAGAGGAGAAATCGTATTTTTTTAGAACTATTGCGCGGATTTTTTAAACAGATATGATATGATATATTTTAGCGCTAATTTTTTTCGCCATTCGCTGCACCACTAGGAAATGTTAGTGTAGATCTATAAATGTAATTAGCCCAAAAAATTGAAATCATTAGACAGCAGCAGCGTGTTTTTTGAACATAAACAGAAAAGCAAAATTACAAATAAATGCGAATACTCGAATTAGTATAGGGTGGCGCATAAGCAACGTTAAGATTTGATCAGTGAATACATTTTTTGTTTAAGTCTTTTTTCGCCTCTTTACAGAATTAACTAAATAATACTTGGGAAATTTATGATGGAAAAGCTCAGCACAGAATAAAGAACGAAAAGTTGTTCAATTTTACTTAGAAAGTCAGCATTCGATTATTCAGATCATATCGAAATTTCTTTCGTGTTCAAAATGCTCTTAGCGCTCCAACAATTTACCGATTGGTCCAGAGTTTTGGGCAACAAGGAGGTTTGTCTGTGATCTTCCGCGTACTGGAAAACCTCGTGCTGTTCGAAATTAAGTGGCCATTGCTCGAATGCAAGCAAGTATTGAGGGAAACCCCGAAACTTCCACCAGGCGACGTTATCAACAGTTAAAGATGTCGAGGCGGTCTTTGCAAAGAATTTTACATATGTTACATCTTTTCCCATATAAGATGCAATTGGTTCACGATCTAAAACCAAATGATGAGCAAGAACGCATTCAATATAGCCGCCGTTAACGTTACTTATGCGCCACCCTTTATATCTCACAATGCTCGTTTTCATCGCATATATCGCAACCATCGAGAGCTTTAACTCTAATGACTATAACTGTTTGAGGAGATGGATTGAAGTAAATCTTTTGTCTGCCTGCGTCTTTTTTTTTTTTTTTTTTTTGTGGTTAAACAAATTAAATACTTCTGATAATTAAGCAAACATTGCGCAATAATTGGCCCAAGGTTAAGTTTGATGAAAACCGATAAACAAATATTGATGCGAACACACATAACTAACATTCAAGGGCTCCAGCAGAATCACCAACCAAGAAGTAACATTAAACCCCTACCATTTTGATTCTATTTTTCTTTCTATGTCTGCTTATCGTTATTCTATGTTGGTTTTATCTATTACATTTAACCACACTGTGGCTTTATGAACTCATGTAGGCAGAAAGAAGACCAGATGGAAGGACTAAGTTATAAAACGATGTTAACATTAATTATATAGGGGTATCCATTTAGTGGTTTCAAAACCGCCGGTGTGGCAGGGCTGTCAGCTGTTAAATACTTGTTATTTATTTAGCAAAAGGTTTGCATTTATCAGCCTCATATAGAATCCTATTAAAAAAATAAGCTTAACTGGAAACAAAGATTAAAGAAGAAATAGCTGCAAGCACGCTAATGTGAGAACCCATACAAGTTCACCGAGCCCAATCGAAGAGAATTTTGAAAGGTTAGAATGTAAAATGGCGTAAATGAATGAACTATTGTTCGAGGCCGGGGAAAGTATAGCGATGAAGGATCCTACGGATTTGTCAAAGTTTCATAAGCAAATAGACTCTTAATGGAAAATTGTTAAGAACATGAATATGAATTTGGAAAATATTTTCCGTAAAGGTGTTCCAGGCTACAAACGGCTTAAATACAAAGCTTTCGAGGTTTCATCAAAAATTGAGAGCTACAGGATATACATGGACAGGTCTCGGGTTCGTGCCTTGTCATCTGTAGCTGTATTTTTACCTCTCAGGGGGTACGGACAGGCATGGGGTTTTCCTATATCTATATTTCATGGTTGCCGTTCACCATCACCGAGCGGAAGGAGTTTGGAGTTTTCCCGGTAAGGATACTGCATCCTTTCAATGTAGTGTTGATCGTTCCATCTACCCGCGATCCTCGTGCCTGCAGGTATGTTAAAATGTCCAGTCTGTACTCTTTTGCCACAGGGCGACTAATCCCGTGAAGTATGGTGTAGAAATCAGAATTTCGTAGTAGATTTGATTTTGCTTTGTTACGCAGGTCAAACTGGTGAGTTTGGCCGGTAGCGTGGGGATCAGGAGGACCCGGGACTGAGTTCCTGCCTGTTCATTTGGTGTAGGACACCTAGTGGGATCATCGCGCGGTAGAGACTTTGTGCTCGAATGTGGAGTTGCATTGCATCCGAGTGCTACAAATCCAGAGAGTAGCATAAGTGGTAATATAGGCCTCACTTTCGCCAATGTTCCGTACCAGAATAATCATTTTGGTATCTTCTGGCTGGAAGAAAGGGCTGACAATTGAGGTAGAACCAAAATTGTCAGCCCTTTTCCCTAGATATTCCAAGTTTGCTTGGCTATCTCAGATGGGCGTTGGCAAACGCATTGTTATATGTCCAGTGTGTCGCACACCGTGGGTAAGGCCTTCACGGCGATACTTATGTTAAACCCCCGTGGACTGTATCCACATCCTAAAGAGTCCATATACTCTGAAGACCTCTCGAATGCTTTGAATAGCCAAAGGGAGATCTGAATTTCAATTTGTGTGAAGAAAACCAAGAAGGATTAGTCGATATAGTCCATTTACAATCTCTGGCTATGATCTGGCAAATCATTAGACCCTGCAAGGATTTAAGAAGTTTCGTAAAGAATTTTGAGTGACTCATGCGACATCTTTTCGGTCTTTTTTCATCTTTTACACTATATTAACTCGATTGGTTAGTTGTTTTCAGATAATAAGCACCGATCCAAGTCTCGTTTCTCATTCTAACGCTGCTGGTATTCAAAGGCCATCTCTTCACAGGTTTTAACACGACGATCACGTTCGAGCCACAATATATCTTTTGCAATGGAGATTAACTGAACCATTTGAAAAGCCAACATCATTAATAAGTTTTCTAACTGTAAATCGACGGTTTCTGAACCCTATATCTTGGATTTGTTATTTGTCGGTTAAGATTTATAGTTGCCCGACCCTCTATTTGCTTTCAACCCATATTCGGCCTTCTTTAAAGCATTTATGAGAGCATTACAGATAATATTTCGTTAACTAAATTTATTACATTTTCGTTGTTCAACAAAATCACATTTGTAAAAATTGACGAAATCACCGCAAGATATTAACATACCCCACAGATCGGTGCTTCCTCTCTAGAAGCTCTAGGTGCTTGTTTGGAAGTTTCTTATGCATCCATCTTATAGACCGGATCTGGCAACTTCTGATTACCATCTGTCGCTTTCTATGGTTAGTGATTTTGCTGATGAAAAATTTGCCTCCAGAGAAGCTTCTGCTAATCGATCGTCCCAGTTTTTGTCAATTGCAACGAGGGTTTCTATGAGAGGCGCATAATGACAACAAGTTATCAAACAAAATGATGTATGTTTGATCTAAATCGAATCATTCTAACTATGCTAAAAAATGACTTCAAAGCTATTAAAAAATAATAGATTTCTTTTTACTATAGCGCTGTGTTATGGACTGGGTTTTGCGCTTAGACACTGGGACGTATAGAATCTTTTACATTATCTTAGCATAATATCAAGCTTAGTCTTTAGTCTTATCCATCTTCAACGAAAGATTGTTTAAATTTGTGTGTAATTTTGTAATAAAATTAATTACAACTTTTGGCTGTAAGATTAATCAATGCTTGATATTAATCAGGAATTGAGCTTTGTCGTGTTTCTCTTGTTTTAGATCGATCAAACTACGGACTATTCAATTTTATATTTAAATGCTTTTTATTTAAATAACTTAGTTCAAAGTTGCTGGCACAACATTAATTTAATTCCATTGTTGAACAGAATTTTCTCACGTTAAAAATGTTTGTGCTGTTCCTTTTTTGTTGACTTTGGACCTCTATTGATATACTCGTACTTGATTATCAGAAATCAATCTATTTATCATTTTAAGACGAATCGCATTTTGCACATTGAAATCACAAGAATGATGAATGAGTAACCAAAATATTCGAGTATTTCTGTTCTTTTTTTCTTCATTTTGTTTAATTTCTATAATTAATGATGTTTAAACGATTCAACGATAAATTATTGAATACAATAGTAACGATGAATCTTACTTCGTTGGTCTAATCGAATAGGTCACCAAATTTTTGTATTGTGCTGTATAATTTAATTTTTGAATTTGGGTTTTTATTACATAATTTTAATTTGATGAATGATGGATGAGGCAGAGATGGAGGCAGGCCAACTAGTTGAGGCTAAATAATTATATTTCTAAAAATGTTTCCTGATATAAAATTTAATTCCACAAAAGCGCTTAAATGGTGGGCACTTAAACGCTACAGTTTTCTGAACTGAATGCAATTAAAACAAAATCTAGACTGAAAAAAATTCCTCTTAGGGTAACAGAACCTCTTTTCGAGATGATTAAATAGACAAAAATTACCCCAATTAGACCAATACAACTCACAGATCTGCGTATGAAATACGCTTGCGATTCAGAAATAAATAATTTATTACACCTCAGCTTTGGGTACACAAGTGTGAACTTTGTCTCAGATTCTTCTTCTTTTTCTTAGATGGCCGCTGGAATAGAACTCTTTATCTATTACACGCCACCCGTAGAAAATAATTCCAAGCGCTTCGATTTTCTGCGCTTCTCCTCCAATTCGTCACTTCAAGTTTCGTCGCCGTCTATCGAGTTCATTGTCGAAAACTTTCCATGCCGAAGCATTTGGGTCTATCCTCACAACATGACCCAGCTAACGTAAACGCTGTATATTAATGCGTTTGACCACGCCGATGTCGGCATATACATCATTCAGCTCAATGTTCATGCGACACCGATACTCTCCGTTAATGATGATGGACCCATATATTTTCCGAAATATTTTCCTTTCGAAAACTGTCAGTACTGATTCACCTGCATGCTACATAACCCAGGATTCTGCGCCATATAACAAGACAGGTAGAACCGGTGTCTGGTACACTCGATTTTTGTTTGTCGGGAGAAAGTTTTATCATTGAATCGCTTATTTAACCCATAATAACATCTGTTAGTAAGCAATACTCTCCTTTGTATTTCCATGCTGACATCGTTTGTTTTGTCTACAGCGGAACCGAATTCAAAATTATAGTTGTCAACGTTCACACATCGTCCCAAATGAGTAGACTCTTTGTTTTGTCCTCACTTACTACCAGACCAATTTTCGGTGCTTCCTTCTTGATGCTTGAAAAGACTGCAGTAACATCTCGCAGTTTTCCGCCAATGATGTCTATGTCGCCTGCATATGCGGGTATGTAAAAATAGTACCAGTCATGTTAACTGCAGCTTTCCTCACAATCATCTCCAACAGTATGTGAATATAACAATATTTGGAGTAAATGGATCATTGACATGGGAGTTACTAGAAGGAGCGTGGTTGCTTGGTCGACATTTCCATGTTTTAAAAAACATAACAATTAAAACAATAGACAGAAATCTAGGTTGCTACATTCTGTTCGCTAGAATTTACAGTGGACACACTGAATATGCGAAAGCATATTGGAAAAGTAATATGGATGAGATAGAAATTACGGGAAACTTACAATCTTTTTTCGATGATGCATTAGTTTGACCACATCTGTAACGCTTTCAGTCCCAATGTTTCTTACGAAAACTTGATCGACAAATCCTGTAAATGTTGTCGACCCATGGCGTGTAGAGTATTTTTTAAACTGTATGCTCTGTTGGGTGAGTCAAAAATAGAATACTTGAAGGTTTACCGAATGCGAGAAGTTCTCCTATATCTAATTCATGAGATTCCAAGGAATTTGGAAGTAAAAAGTGAAATGTCCATATATTTTGTAAATGAAAATAATTCAAAATAATTTTTACAGTTATCGGTATAAATGCCAGCACCCTTTTTTGTTAATTCTCATATTTCTCGTAGCACCGTCTTGTTGAAACCACATATCGTGCAGTTCATAATCTATAACTGCTGGCCAAAAAAAAAAAAAAAATTCGATTATCATGCGATGTAATTTGAATTATTCGCCACACTTTCACTAACAGAAGCGATATTTACGGCGGTGCATACATTGTGATTATGCACAGACCTGACCACATTTACGTGAATATAACGCTTCTAGTCTTTTCAAATTTCTTTTTAATCTGGCCAATTTTTTGCACAGTAGGTGGACCATGGTGGTCATAATCACCCTATAATGCACGTTTGAATCGCCACTTCTGTTGTAAGTTTTTACTATTTTTACTTGTGCTTCGTAACTTTTACTAAATAAATAACACTTCAGATGACAGGTATTTAACAGCTGGCAGCCTTGCCAGACCGGCGTTTTTGAAACCACTAACTGGGTAATAATAATTATATTATTTTATTATATTTTTTTTTTAACTTAACAGGGAAGTTCAACAAATATATTCTATTAAAATTTCTCCAAATATTAAAAGATTTTTTTGCCACCTTTTTGCTTTAATATCTTGTAAAATGTTTGAATTTATCTTTCCTGTGAACTTTTGTTGAAATTTGCTGCCATACATTACGTAAAATATCAAACTTTTGTATATAAATATTTTTAGCTGCTGTGATGATAGTAAATTAATAAAAAACAAAATTAAAACTTAAAACTTCGATTACAATACAAAAGCTGAACGTTCACTTAAGCCAGAGTAGTCCAAATTGTTAACCAATTTTCCCTTATGAACAATTGCTCAATTTAGTAAATGATATTTCAATCAAATGGTTCAAAACCGATATGCATATTGAATAGATTTTCCCTTGCGAACAATTTTGTAAATGATATTTGATGCAAATGATTACAAACCGATATGTGGTGGCTTTGAAACATTTGATTGAAATATCATTTACTAAATCGGTCAATTGTTCATAAGAGAAAATTGTTTCAAAATTTGGACTACTCTGACTTAAGTTAATGTTCAGTTTTTATATTGGAGTTATATTTGGGGCTGAAAATTGGCCTTAAATGTGGAACGATTTTGAATTGTATTTGCTGAGGCATCAGACCGCAAGCATTTCATTTCGAAGGTGAATTACCTGTTTAGTAATAACTTCCCAAAAGCATAGTTAGTAAAATATCTCAGATTATATTTCGGATCAAAAATTGGCTTTAAATTTGGAACGATTTTGCATTGTACTTGCTGAGGCTCTTGACTGCAAGCATTTCATTGCAAAAGTGAATTACCTGTTTAATAATTAATTAATTAGAAAAATAAGTCTGATTATATTTCGGACCAAAAATTGGCCTTAAATTTGGTACGATTTTGCATTGTATTTGCTGAGGCTTCTAACTGCAAGCATTTCATTACAAAAGTGAATTACCTGTTTAGTAATAACTTCCCAAAAGCATAATTAGAAAAATATCTCAGATTATATTTCGGACCAAAAATTGGCCTTAAATTTGGGACGATTTTGCATTGTATGTGCTGAAGCCTCTGGTCGCAAGTATTTCATTGCGAAAGTGAATTGTTTGTTTAATAACAACTTCCCAAAACTTTACCCAGAAAAATATCTCCGATTTTTCATACGAATATTCTAGAAAATACTGATCAAAATTTTCCCTATCATCATACATCTACATTAAATTGTTGGTGTCCGCGATAGACGGAAATGACAAAGCTCTGTTATTCCCCATATGATGTCGATATTAGCATTTTTTTATGGTTGTCATAACATCAGTAAATGACATCAATTCAGTTGTTCGCATTCACGCACTATTTCCATCAGTTAGAATTTCGATTAACGAATAAATAACATTCTCCCAGAGTTAGCAGTTCAGTGAACCTGGCGGTCCAGCATTGTGATGACCTAAGAATGATATTATACAATATTTCGCTATGAAAGATAACAAAGACACATAAATTCGGATATTAAACAAATAAACAAATGTTTGAATTTTAGCCGCCGTCTAAATTGTTCTTCTTTGTTGAATCTGGTATCCAACATTCGGTGCGGTTGTTAATATTTTGCTTAACAGCGTATTACACGTTTTAATTGAGTGAACACCTTGAACTTCCGCTTTAAAAACAAAATCCAACGGAGCCTCACAATGGGTTAGGAGCCGTTAAAAAATTGCGTTGTATGGATGAGAGCGCGTGCGCGTCATTGTAACAAGCCCAATTTCACACCGTGTTCCTCAACAACAACAATAAGCCAAAGTTCAAGTTGAAGGTATTATTTCTAGTCGTCTAGTCGTATAAATACTACGTGTGAATGTGTCTATAAAAACGTATGTCTTTATGCTTGTTAAACCCAAGTGGTTGTAATATTTTCACACCGAAAATTGGTGTGAATACGGGGTCGACATCGAACTTTAACTTGAGGATGTCTCAGTCTCCCTACATCCCCCTTCTAACGTGGAGGGGGGAATTCAAGTAATAACAATGGCATGTTTTCCTCTCTATGGAAAATTTGCATATTACAACAAAATATTGTATGGAATGCAAATCAGCTGGAATGTTTGCGAAAGAACATCAAGAAATGAAAATTCATTTTATTCAACGCGTTTACAGGATTTGTTTTCTATATGAAAGCAATACATGTTTTGAATATTTTTATTTATTCAAAATGTGTAAGTTTTTATATTTTCTATTTTCATATTTTATTACGGCGGTTGTATGTTTGTGAGAACTTTCCGTCCAGTAAATCCTGTGAATGTGAGAAAATTGAAAAGTTCTCAGGCTTTAGACAAAGTGAAATTGCTAGGTCGTTCTTTTGTTTTAAACTACAAAATACTTTATTTTGCCATTTCGATGGAGTTGAAAAGTTTGCCAGTGCAATTTTCCAAGTAAATAATATGTTGTTATGTTACTTATGTGGAAATTAGAGTGGGGGTTGCCAGCTGTATGTAAATCTTCACACAACGATGATTGTTTTCCACTGCAGTCAGAAAACAGGGTTGCCGGGTTTACTGGCATTAGAAAGTTTTAATGGCTGGAATTAAAAAGATATGTTTTAGTAAGTATTTGCCAATTTGGCAGGGCTTAACTCGGAAATATCAGCAATTAAATTTCTTTTGCATAATCCTAAGCAATTGGCAGCGAAGAATATATTGTCTCGATTTCACTCGCTTCCACAATTAAAAGAGATATATAGGGTGGCGTATAAGTAACGTTAACTGCGACTATATAGAATGTGTTCTTGTGCATCATTTGGTTTTAACTCTTAAACCAATTGCATTTTATATGGAGAAGATGTAACATATGTAAAATTCTTTGCAAAGACCGCCTAGACATCTCTAACTGCTGAGAATGTCGCCTGGTCGAAGTTTCGGGGTTTTCCGCAATACTTGCTTGCACTCGAGCAATGGTTACTTCATTTCGAGCTGCACGAGGTCTTCCAGCACGCGGAAGATCACAGACAACCCTTTGTTGCCCAAAACGCTGAACCAATCGGGAAAATTTTGGAGCGCTAGAAGCATTTCGAACATGAAAGAAATTTCGATATGATCTGAATAATCGAATGCTGACTTTCAAAGTAAAATTGAACAACTTTTCGTTCTTTGTTCTGTGCTGGGCCTTTCCATCATAAATTTCCCAAGTATTATTTAGTTAATTCTGTAAAGAGACGAAAAAAAAGACTTAAACAAAAAATGTATTCACTGATCAAACCTTGGCATTACATATGCGCCACCCCATATATATATAAACATGTATATATTCTATATATTTGTATTTCTAATTTTTCCACATGTTCTCATCATTGTCCGTAAGAAAGGCTCTCGAAATAAAGTTTTGCTGATATTTTTTCCGCGCCTTTTAATAACTCGGAAAAGCGGATACTCTTATAAAATTGCATCTTCTCTGTTCAAAGAATTTGAACCAGTATTGCCTGTGCCTTTGCAACTCAGAAAATTTACAATTTTGTCAGTCTGACAGCCGTACTTTAGACAAAGGTTTGTTCAATGCTGATCGTGAAATTTGAAGTTAAAATTTTCCTCACAAAATAATTGAATTATTATATTATATTATAGCAAAGATACGATAATTGTCGTCTTTAGACTTGGCACAGTCTAATATTTCTCCATACAGGGTGGATTGAAATTGGGCTATCTGCACTCACCCTTTCTGGTACACTCTATAGATTAAATTAATTAATAAACTAATTTAATTTAATTATAGAATAAATTAAATGAATCGATTTTCATTATTTTCCTTCCAACCTAAATGTGTTGCTCATTGTTTTGATCTGTAACTCCTGATAAAATCGATCAATTAACAGCACCCCTTTCTAGCACCTCTCATGGAAATAACTGATGCATTCCATTTATTTTTAGATTTTTTTCTTTTATTTAGTTGCAGTTTAGTCAAATAGGGACACACTTGAAGTGTCTCCTAAGCGTTTCCATATCCCCTACCCTAGGCGATTTTCCCCTACAGGTTAGGCGATTTTCTGTACTATAATTTTTTTATGTAACTTCAAAATCATAGATTGTGTCGATCTGGAATTTTGGCTATTATTTTTCCCCATAATTCTTGAAAAATTTGAGAAAACCGAACGCCTAATCATGACATTTCTGGTAATTTTCAGATAAATTACCAATGGTGCCAGTAGTTTTGAAAACAATTATTTTAGTAAAAAATGGAACATGTGTTTTAAGTTTCAAGTTGCCACGTCGCTTAGTACTTTTATTTGAGCATTTCTAATTTAAGTATTTTTTTGAAATATCAGTGAATTTGTAAACATGAAAAAAAAAATTGGTTACCATTATATAATTCAATATTTCCATTGGAAAGGTCTCTGTCCAACCAATATTAAAGCCGAGTTAGATTCTACTCTGGGAAAGTCTACTCCTTTGTTTACGACTGTAAAATATTGGGTAGCAGAATTTAAACGAGGCCGTACGAGCTGCCAAGACGAAAACCGTAGTGGTCGATCAATTGAGGAGTTCACGCCAGACACGGTTAAAAAAAATCCACAAAATGGTATTGGACGATCGTATATTGACCGAAAATTTTAAGATGTTACAAAAAAAAGCGTCGTAAAAGTGTTTCAGTAGAGTATTTGGCAATGTTTCAGCACAATCTTTGCGTCGATTTATAGCCACGGATGGGACATGGCTCCACCACTTCACATCTGATATAAAGGAACAGTCAAAACAGTGGACTGCAATGTGTGAATCGCAGGTATGGCGACTGTTTTTGAAATGCGCATGGAATTAGTTTTATCGATTATATTCGGAAAAGAAAAACCATCATCGGCTAATATAATGCTAATTTATTGCAACGTTTAGGTGATGAAACTAAAAGAAAGTGTAGTTTCATCGAAACAATGATACAGTTCACACATCCACTATGGCGGTGACCAAAATTAACGAACTAAAGTTGAAATGGCTTCATCACGCACATTATTCGCCAGATTTAACTCCCTCGGACTATTTTATATTTCCAAACTTAAAAAAATGGCTCGGTGATAAAAGATTTCCCAACAACGAAGGGATGGAGCCTGCGGTTGATGACTATTTTAAGGAGTTTGACATTTCTTACTATAAACAGGATATAGAAGCTATTGAATATCGTTGGAAAATGTGTATCGAGTTAAAACGAGATTGTGTTGAAAAATAAAGAACATTTTTCTCAAATATTTTGTGTCTTCTTTGTTTTGGGACCACCCTCGTAGTTCAGTTCATATTCTCTTTACAGTTTTGCTAAACTCAGACAAATTTAACACACATTTAATACACATTATTGCTAAGGTAGTCTTATAATAAGAATAGATGGCATTGTAGCAGATCTTCTGCTATCTCCACTATAAAGTGACCGATTTTCCGAAATTGAATTATTTTCCTGTAACTCCTAATCCATATATTGCAGCAACCTAAATATTTGCTCAATATGTTGCTTTAAAAAACATACAAACTTTGAAAAAATCGATTAAGTAACTACGCCCGTTCTGGTGTTTCTCATACAAATGAACGATAATATCCACTTACTCGTATCTTTAGTTGCATACTTTTCAAGCAGTTGCATTGACTTCCATGAAATTTGCACCCTATATCCAATTCGTAAACTTAATTCTGAAAATGCGAAAAAGCGAAATTCTACTTTTTGCCTACAAATCGAAATCCATAGATTGCATAGACTTAAATTTTTGTAAAAATTTGAAAAGCTCAACCTCATAACACTGATTAACTGCAATCTACAAATGGGTGTCATTTGATTTAATTACCTTATGCTGCCCTTCAGGCAACTTTTTGATCATAGGTTGGTGAAGTCACTGATCTTTTGCAATAATATACTGGAACAGTACGGTTTTTAGAACCACATCTTTGTTGAAGAAAATTTCATTAAAAAAATGCTGCTGACTGCGGTATGACTGAAAATCCGAGGACACCAGATTGGGAGTATAAGCAGCAAGGTGTAATATTTTTTGCCGAGACTGCAAAGATGTGTGAGGCCTAGTGGTGTCATGGCGGAGTGATTACACTCTATGCGATTTACAATTTCAGATATTTTTTCTTCCAGTGCTTCCGCAAGCTTCGTTAGTTTTTCATAATAGACTGCAGAATTTATGGTTTGGTTCTTTGGAAGCAGTTCAAGGAAAACTACCTCCTTAGAATCTTACAAAGTTTGATTTTTGTTGCAATTCAGTTTTTGATACTTTTCAGTATGTTCACGGGTTATTAAAAAAAGAACAAATCATGGGGAAGAACGGTCTATCCCCTTGTTCCTTTACAACTCTTGTATTTGTTGTTAAAGAATCAACCACTTTCCTTACACCTTTTCGTGGTGTAAGCACAATTTCACAAGGTCACCCGAGTTTAAATAAAACACTTCTGTCCTGCTTGGATGTAAGCTGATTTATGATTCATTGAATATGATTTATTCCTGATAATACCTCGGTTTACTTCAATGCTTCTATGTTCCCCATCTGTGTAACATGATGCACAAATGGCTTTCTATTTATGTTTCTTTTTTCTTTAAAAAATATTTACAATTTTATTACCTCACGATCTTCAATTTCTTACGAACTTCATTTGACTTTCATTGATTTCCATCGAATATAATTCTATGCGTTACTGTCCTCAAATTTCATGACTCATTCAAAAGGCATACGCCCAGGGCGATCACCTGATTCACTTAGCTTCTGTCCTTTTCCTCTGGGCATACATGTGGCACGTGTTGTCATAACACCATACTTGGACAAGTATGTCACTCGATTGACACTACTGTAAAGAATCAAGTTGGCATCCCCGGTGACAATACGTTACAGAGAAGGACCGTTGTGGATGCGTTTGAGGAATAAATCGCTAATGTTTTTCCGTTTCGTTAAGTGGATTATTTTTATTTTGACTATTCCAAGCCATTTCGCATGTGTTTCAAAAATCGTGTGCGACACTTTCAGTTTCTTTGCGACTTCCGAGTTTAGAACAGAAAGTTTTAAAACAGAATTTCGTAAACCAGTTTTAACAAGTACGTTCTGCAAGAGCATCTGAACCACTTCACAAATATCTCGGTGGCTGTAGCCCTAATTTGAAACCCCTAGAGGCTAATAAAAATGTTCTGGCGGCCTAGACTATCTCGAAGTATTTTTTTCCAGTTTATATTGCGTTTTATGAATGTGGAATCGGAATTGATCACTTTCAGCCTGTCGTCGATTGAGTTTGTGAAGAAAAATTTGGTCTTTCGGAACTATTTGAAAGGCAATGCGTTTCATGCTCAAATAATCGCGTAAAATAAAAAAGAATTGATTTATGAGACACACAAAGGTTAGAGGCTATCTTTTTAAAGTTAAATAAAAATTTTCACTCACCACTCGATTTTGTCGATGCTATCTTCAGCAGAAGATATTGATGGCCGAAAATCTTTCACCACATCTCGACGGCTTTTCAATACACTGTACCACTCATATGGGTATTACATTTTACTTTTTTAGCGATTTAGTACATGAAATTTCATTTGCAATATAAAATTTGCGTTGGATTTGATATTTTTAGCCATTGTAAAATATATCAAAACGCACTTAAAATGAACTGATAAAGGGTGTCCTAACAAGAACGCAAGATTTAAATTTTACATAAAACACAGATATTTAAAAAAAAATCGTGAAACTTTATTACATCGTAAAGTAGACAGAATGAGGTTATGTATGGAACAACACATCGGGCAGATGGTAGCCGCGGCTTTGCTGGCACACACGCGATCTTTTAATGAAATTTTCAAGGACCGTTTTGCACAAATGCTGCGGTATTCCATTAATGCAGCGTCCAATTTACTCTTTTAAGACTTGAGTCGTTGAGCCTCGTCACTGAGCCTTGTCTCTCCAATACCCAATTAACGAACTACCTTCGCTGTCCATGGTCAGCAGGCTTCAATTCCTGAGTCAATTGAACTTTATATGCACGAAGATGCAAATCAACAACAATTTGCTGAGCTCGGTATCGAATTGAGGTGGATGGAGTTTGAGCGACATCATCACGTACAGCTGCGACATTTTCGGTCGATCGAACTAGTCGAAGGCGCGTTGTTGTCTTGACATCACTAACAGACACAGTTTTGGAAAATTTATCCATTAATCTCTTTGCAGTTGACTCTTTTGGAGCATTATTGTGACCCCAAATTGATCGCAATTTGCGAACTGTAGCCGCAAAACTTTCACCATTTTGGTGAAACAATTTCACAATGAGAATGCGTTGTTAATTCGTGTAGCGCTCCCTTCTACTAGCAAACAATAACAATTGTTCAAATGTCAAACAATGATACCTCGAATGGCGCCAAATTTAAATCTTGCGTTCGTGTTGGGACACCCTTTAGCATCGTGCGTTGTATACAAACTAAATTCCAGATAGTGCTCAAACTCCGCGACTGAATGGTTGATAGTTGTGACATCTTAGGGATGGAAAGAATTTTAACTATCCCTTTAAGCATCAATTTTAAATTATCAATTGAAATTTATAATATTTAACGTTTCAGCTTCACTCTATATCATAACATAGTTGCTTTCACAATTTTATAACTATGCCATTGCATTAATTTCATTTGATATGTTTCATTTAGGAGGGAATTTTGGACTTTTTGACCGATTTAAATAAACTGCAATACTATGTCTTGTCCTACTACTACTATTTAATAATAGTTACTTGTTTTTATTTGTATTTGGCAACCCTGAAAGCAATGCAATCTTCTTGGGTTATTGCATTCTATGAACTTTGACTTTATACCTAAGTATTATGCCACATTGACTTTGTAACAACTTTGGACGCTCAAATATCGCCAATTTGATTGCAGTCTCTCTCTTCCCCTCAACTATGGCATAAAATGCCTATACTCACATTTAACAACATGTTAATTTGAGGAAATTTTTACCCAGTATGTAATTTACCAATGATAGGTGTTAATTTTCCACAGTTCTTTGAAATTGCTTGCCTCTAACTATAGCATACAGTTCAATACACTGAACGTTAACAATGTTTACGAAATGAAAACGTTAAAATGTCCATTCAAAATAAAGTCGAAAGCATTAACCTGGGGTTTGGATATTGCTGATTCAGTGTCGGCTTCAATTGAAACGAGTGTATTTATGGGTCCGCTCGACTGTTTGGTGGGTCTTTGTCTGGATTAACTCTGTCGTTATGTGTTATCGCATAAAATAATATTATGTCATTTTATTTGAGTTTTTTTTTTCCTTTTCAATTTAAAGTTTAACCATTATCACATACAAATGTTTTTTGCATGATAATTGAACGAGTTTTTTTTTTGTTCGCATTGTTTGGCTTCTACTCTAAAAACAACTAGAGAAAGATTTCTTGGGTTTCCGTATGGCTGACAATACCGCACACAGAGCGAGCAAAAAGGTGTAACCGAAAAATGAAATTGAAAAACCCCACCTAAATTCATATTGTTACACATGAGTGCTTCGGACAGAGGCAAAGTTTTTGTCTTTTTTTCTGTTAGTCTTATTTTTCTTTGTACACTACAAAAATTGTTATAAATTTTTTTTCTCCTTTTTCGTTTGTTATTGTTAAATTTCATAATTTTGCATTGAGATATTAAATTGCACATTAATTGCCCACATGTTCAGCAACAATAAATTTGCTGGCCACTGCTGAAATGTCCGAAAACGATCAACACCAAGAAATGCCACATATTCTTTTAACGAATTGTGTGCTTTAGGATGGGGCGCATTTGGATCTTAACTGTTTGATTTAATTAGACCATTCATAAATTGTAGCCATTCCAAAAACGTTGGTGGAATTTTATGTCTACCGAAAATATTCTCCTCCATTTTATTAGGAATAATTTATGCCAGACATTCATATCATATAGATTGTAATTACTCAGACCTATATTCTGTCTAAAAAAGTACCGGAAATTGATCATTTAGAAAAGTCCATTTAAAGAGATGGTTAAAATTCCATTTGTCTTTAAGTAGACGTCACCGTCCTCTAAAGTAACTCGAAGTTTGAGCTCTAACTGTGGTTTAGATTCTTTACAGTGCTCGATGTGGTCAATTCCTCTTATTTATGTGTTGCGATTTATCTTCTTCTTTTTATGTGGCGACTGGAATAGACAGCCTTATCTGTTATGCGCCGCCCGTAGAAAATAATTCTAAGCGCTTCAATCTTCTGCACTTCTCCTCCAATTTGTCACACCAATCTTCAATAGTATTGCAAAAACCTGGTTTTGGGATTTATACATGAATATTGAACAAAGGATTTGTCTCAAATTTTGTATTGTAAATGGATTTTTGTGTGACGGATCACTGAAAATGTTACCGAAGACTTATACGTAAATCGATTTTTTGAATGGTGCTGTCCATTCAAAAGCTCGTTGAGATGTGGTAGAATATTTGCCTCTGGGTGGCCACCTACATTTCAAAATTTAAGTAAGAATAGGATATGTAGAAATTTTATATGATAGCTCTTGGTAGTAGCCTTACTAACGGATTTTCAAAAACATAAGATGGTTTTGAGGCCCATTGAGTATTCTTGAAAAATCAGCAGATTAGGGTGCCAATTACTTGCATGTGAAAAAACTAAATTTAAGAAATTTAAAATTCATTGGGTCTAATGTCTTGACACTGGGTCTAAAATTGCTATGTGCATAATTGAGAACTCTTAGACATGGTTTAGCTCAAAGTTCACGATTTTTGGTATTTGTAAATATCTGCAAAAAATGTATTTTAATGCAAATTCTTATGAAAATTGGAAAATGACTATTTTAATGTTTTTTTATAATAAAAAAAAAAAAAAAAAAAAAAAAAAAAAATTAGGAAAATCTATTGACTGTGCAGGTCTCATCTAAAGAGTTAACAAATATACCCAATTTTAAAAAAGATGGCATAATCAGTTTATTTTTCTTTGTCATAAATTTATGTTGAAGTTAGAGAGAAATGTTTTTGTAAACTACAATTGTTAGAATGTAAATCTCTCAGATTTGGTCTGAAGATTTAATTTGGAAATTCCTCGAGAGAATTCGGAGGTATTGTGAAAGGACTTAGGTTCTTGTTGGGATGTGCTGAAGTACTGGAGGAGATGAAAAGAAACCGGGATATTCGGTTAACTTACATTATTTGGGTTGTATTCGTATGATTTGAGGGCGGCTGGCGAAGTGGTCCGGCAGGCGGCTGGCAGAATAAGAGAGCGAGTATATCGCTGGCTTCAACCATGAGACCCCCGTGCCCCACTGGGTTGCCATATGGTCGTAACAAAATAGGGGTTTTCATAATTACATGCTTATTTGAAATAGCCTTTGCACAAGCAAATAAATACTTCATTTTTGCAATTTACAATATTTACAAATTGTTTGATACAAGCAATTCAACTTAATTCAGTGTAATTTGATGTAATGCAATTTTAATTCGAGACACTACAATTTAATTAAACGTAATTCAATCTAATTTTTTGAAAATTCATTTTAATTCATAATTTAATTTAATATATAAAATTCATTTTTAATTCATGGGAAGGATTAACTACGTTCAATAGTTTTCGTGCAGTGAATGTCGCATGATGACGTGGTAATCGCCAAAATATCGAATTTGTTTAGTTAAGTTTTTAGTTATGGCTACATTGCCAGTGTAATGTTATTTCATATCTGAGCCTACACTAGTAACTTGAAAATGCTTTTCATGCAAATTCATAGATTTTGCAACTATTGCCAAACAGGTTTGCGAGGACTCACCAATAAATTTGCTATTTGTTGGAAATTAGTACTTTCGGGCAATAAATTTAGCTATGATTATCTTCTTAGTGTAAAATATAACCTATTTTAATGTATTACAATTACATTATTAAATTATTACTTTAATTCGCTCAAAATTAGCATTGATAAAAAGAACTGACGGTGAATGATGTTGTTGCGATCCATCGTCGACAAACGATGTCGACAATAATACATTGATATATATGTATAATACATTAACTTTGTTCGAATTTGTATTGAGATTTTGTATTAAACAAAATGTTAACTAACGAATAAATGGTATAACTATCGAACAAAAATTATAATATCCATTACTCCAAAGCTGGAATTTGTCTTTACATAAGGACCCCTGTTTCTACTAGATGAGTTTCGCTCATTTGTACTATCTGTGATTCATAGCGTAGATGGTGTAATGCGGCGTTGCCAATTTAGTGTTTTCCTCGTTAAATTTGGATTTTTTTCAACCCATTTAGCGGGCAAACATTGGATTTAGTTTTGAGATTTTTGCATGATTTATTTTTACTTTTTTCATAAATATTTTAGATTGTCTTTCTAATTAGTTACTACATCTCAAGTATAGGGTTATCCATTTTTTGTTTCAAAAGTAAAGTTACATAAAACACATAAAGCTATAATTTCGATGAAACTTTAATTTCATTATAAAGCTTGAATCTTGCCATTATGAGCAAATACAATGACATTCAGTATGTCAATGACATACTGCTGCAGTTCTCTTTGAGGTTCATCAAGAGTTATTTTCATTTTTCTGTCAGTCATTTTTTATTTTCGATCACTTGTTCCGGATACAGTGGTCTTTCCATAATTACTTTTGGGTTCTTCGAGCCCCTTATGCAACTATTTTGCATATTCACGTAACCACCAAGAGAGAAATGAGCTTCACCGTTAAAAAAAAAATTATTCGATTGAAAGCCCATGTTTCAATCACCACTTTTGTAGTAAGTCTTAACAATTTTTACACATTCTTCGGTTGTTAAACGAGCCATAGTCGCAAACGTTCAACATTTCACTAAATAAATAACACTTCAGATGACAGGTATTTAGCAGCTGACGGCCTTGCCAGACCGGCGGTTTTGAAACCATAGCCCTATATATTATTAAAACATATTTCATTACAAATATTGTTACAGTAATAATTAACTAAAATAAAAGCGGTGTGACAACGAAAGTCATTTGCGGCGTTGATTTGATGGGCTAATTTGCTAAATTAATCATATAAATTTGATATAATTAAATTTAGCAATTTAGAAAAATAGAGATTATTGCCACACAATTTTGGAACATTATGATTTTCACTATAATAAAATATAATTAAATAATCCGATTCCATTTAAATCCAATTTACTTTGGTCTTCTTCCAAAAGTAATGAAATATCAACTTTACCTAGAAATTCAACTTCGCAAGATATCTTGGTCTTTTTGAGCAAACTTTTGAGGCAGAATCTGATTTTGAATTCGAGTTAAACCAGCATTTTCAAACATTTTGTCTTTAACTACAATATTGAATCCACGCACAATCGAATCATATATAAAGTTTGGTGAATTAAATTAATTAGGAATTAGGAATTTTTTATTTGAAGTTTTTTTTTATTGTTGGTCTAAGTAAAATGGTCCTTTACATCGTTTATCACTTTGCATGTGTATCGAGGAAAATGGAAACAAAGTTTAAGTAAAACGTAAAAAACTTAACAATTTTGTTTTTTTTTTTTTCAAAATTTACCTTTATTCCCGTGAGTACAAGTAGTCATGTATGATAAATACTGTGATTTACAATGAACCAGAGTATAATTCTGGTTATTTTTATAACTTCAAAAATAAAATTTTGTTTCATAAATTTTAAAACATTATTAACGTTTTTAAATATATTAACTGGGGTAAACAACCCATTCATAAAAAATTACGTTTTAGAAAAAGGATTACAAATTTCTTTGCTGTAAAAGCGGTTTTATCGATTTGGATACTCCAGTAATGAAGAATAACGCTCAAATTTGTTGCCTATAGCAATTAGGACAAGAAGTAACTAAAAATATGTAGACTACACATTGTTTTATAATTCATATGAATTCGTGAATAGAATTAAGCTTTGAATAAGTAGCTTATCCAGCAAGAATTAGAAATATGAATAAGGATGTCGCGTACTACACTTTGTATGGAAATTAATGTACCTCAATTCAAACAATATTAATTTTCTGAAACATATTTTTTTAATTTTTTCCTTGGTAGATAACTGCCAGATACTTTATATATTGATATATTTTACAATATTTTTCATTAAATATTCCTACAATTGGGGCGGCCCTTAAAATATTATGTTACTTGAAATGTCAGTGCTTTAAACAAATAAATAAATGAAAAATATAAGAAGCGCTTATTTTTCAACAGGTGAGATTTTGTCCTATTTTAAATTTTAACGTCCTATGAGTTAAGGACATCCTCGTGCATAATTTCAGCTTTTTAGCTTAACCAGAGTGACTTGTTTTGTTCCTTCTTTGGACTCTTGGACGGACCTACGGACATGCTTAGTTGCAATGGTTTGCTAATACGGGGTGGCGCAATAGAACGTGCATATTTAAAAAATAGATTAAAAAATAAATACAAAAGGTATGGTTAAAATAAATCTAAGGCATTGTAGAGTAATAAATGGAGTTTATTTTTTAAAAATAACATCATCTAAATGGTGACCCTCTCTACGACAGCACTCCTCTAACCGCAATCGAAAATTATTGAAAACTTTCTTCAGTAATACTGGTGTAATGGCTGCCATTTCGCCACAGATATTCTCCTTGAGGTGAACGATTCTTCTTGGATTATTACTGTAGACTTTGTGTTTGAGGTATCCCCACAAAAAACGTCAAGAGGCGTCAAGTCTGGACTACGTGGGGGCCATGGGATATCACCTCTTTTCAAAATCAGTCTGCCAGGGAACATCTGCTTCACCACCGCCATGGAGACATTTGATGTGTGACAGGTAGCTCCATCTTGTTGGAATCAAGTTCTGGAATTCACTATTCTAGAACTTTCAATTTCTGGAGCCAAAAATCCGTCCAACATCTCAACATAGCATTCCGTGTTAACCTTGACGTTCTGGCCCCGCGCATTTTCGAAGAAAAAATGACCAATTATTCCTCTGCCAGAGATTGCTGCCCATACTGTCACTTTAGGACTATGCAATGGTTTCTGGTGTTTGATTTTGGGATTTTCATTCAGTAACGTCAATTTTGACGTTTTACGAACCCATTCATAAAGAAATGAGCCTCGTCAGAGAAAAGGATATTGTCAAAATTGGAAAATCGATTAAGCATTTCATTAGCAAATGCGAGCCTTGCTATGAAGTCAGACACTTTCATTTCTTGTGTTAATTGCAGCTTATATGGATACAGTTTAAGATCCAATGTTAAAATTCGTTGCAAACTTCGTCGCGATAATTGTAAGACAGACGATCTCTTACGAGTCGACATTTGTGGATTTCCTCGTACTGACTCCATAACTCTCTCAACATTGTCTTCGGTCCTAAATGTTCTTGAGCGACCATTTGCTTGTGGTTTAAATGTTGAACCGGTCTCTTAAATTAGCACTCGGTGCTTCACTAATTCGCCGTAGTCCATATTCAGCACAATATAGTCGCCTAGTAGCAATATATGAACGAGAGTTCTCGTAAAATGCGCGCACGCAAAATGCGCGACGCTTCCCGTCGAAGTGATTCATATCGACTAAAACTCCATGAGCCCGCCAATCCAACGATGTAGGCGCCCCCTCGCCCGCGCCTTTTCAACCCCGCAAAAAAAAAAAGATGATGCAATATGCACGTTCTATTGCGCCACCCTGTATAATTACTGCAATGAAAATTGCCCCCTAAATTCGGTGGCAAGGAAATATAAATCGAACTACTTCTGTGCATGTTGAAAGTATTGTCTGATTAATGACAAAAACACCTTCTTGTTGATTTTGGAACTTCCTCATTATTATTATTGAACTTTTGAAATCACTGATTAATATTATTGTACTAAAATATAATAAATAGTTTCAAAATCTAATATTCTATTCTACGTTGCCAATAGAAGCGAGTGCAATAACTTTTACACGTTTTACAATTTTTGCTACGAAACTAGAATGCGATTCAACAAATGGAACGCAAAACCATGGGTTATTTGTTCGCTTTTTAAAAGACAAAAACCTTTTTTATGCATAAACATTGTTTTCTTGTTTAAAACGGAATTGAATCATTAATTTGATAATGAAATAACCCTGCATCCCTAAACTCATGATAAGCTCTCGCACTACTTTCCATTGCAGATCAAACTGGAAAATATAATTTTTTATAGCCCAAAGCGGTATCACGCTTTGTTAAACAAACCATAAACGAAGCATTCAGAACAAATTTGATAAAAAAAACTATCAGTTGAACAACCACGTCACAACGAAATAGTTGTAATGATGACTGTAATCTTTTGTTGTAGGTTTTGGGGAAATTCAATTTCTATGCACTGTTACAAAGTCGTGATCGATTGCAAAAGAAATGTTTCAAAACTTTGTAAGCTCGTCTTCTCTACAAATGAAATTTGTTCAGGGTTCAATTTAAAATGTATAAGAAATTTAACTAAAGCTTATAAAGGGTCGATAATGTGAGACATAATTTCGATAGTAACAGCTGTTTTATGTAATGTCATGAAACCAGCGGTATTACGTTTTGAAAAGAGGGGGAAATCGTTGTCATCTAAAATAACATAAACCCAAAAGTGTTATTTATCCGGAGGACAAAAACTGACTTCAGACCCCAAATATATATAATATTTAACCAGGCTAAAATTGCTGATCAACAGTTAAGAAACTTGCAGACAATACGGAAGACGTGTTAGAAGTCATAATATACAAGGTTTTTATGAAAGGCGTGAAACTGACAATATATTGTTTTTGGTTTTTAATGAAGGAACTTTCAGAAAACCATGTTGATTATAATAACCCAGAAAAAAAAAGGAAATACATTTTGGATTTTTTTTAAAAAATATTATACAAATTGAAACGAAATGTACTATATGTGCATTCTTCACATTGGCAAAGGTGGAATCACCGACTAATGTATGCGTCGCATTCGCCTTTTCTTTTATAAAACTGTTTTGCACATCAATGACAATCCCACTTTACTGATAACTCTTTAAATGCTCGATTAACATTTTCGGCCAAACCGCAAAATTTCAATTAAAACAAAAGACTTAAGAGCCAAACTTGCTCGATACCTCATCTCTGAAATATTTACACCTGATAAGATAAACACGGTTGTTTATACAACTTTCTACCATACAGTCAGCCTGCTGCCCATTAGGCAAACCGTATGCAATTACTGCACTACTGTTTCCACATCAGCATATCAAAAGACTCAAGACACAAACTTGATTTGCAAAAAAAAGACATTTGAATGACCCACAAAGCGAACGAATCATTCCGCACAGTTAACTTAAATGTTTATTGAACTTTTTAATAAAACTCCGCATTCGTCGTACTCTTCCTTTTTTTTTCTTGGTAAGAAAAATACTTGTAAAATGTAGAATTCCTCAAAGTTTAGCATTAGCATTTGAAAACACGACACTTAAATAACATTTATAATATTATTTAATGGCAAAGACCGAAGCGAAAAAAATGGCAATCAAGTCGTGCCGCAAGCATTCATTATTTTCAACAAAATGCCGAAAAAAAAACAAAGAAAACGTCTTTAACGAAATCATGTAATCGATTTTTAGTTGTCTGCAGCAGCCGCATCTTCTTTTACAGCCAGATGATTTCAATGGATTTTGGGTTTTTGCTCAGCTTTTCATTTGGTGTAGTAACTTGTAATCTTTAAGTTTTCAGCAGTTACAGCTGGTTGAGTGTTTGAGAGTTAATGTTCGATTATGCAATAAAATGTTGAACTTTATAAAAGACTACATTACCAGCTATCAGTAGTGAATAGATATTGTAATTTTGTGAAAATCTCAAGAAAATTAATTTTTACAGTTTCTTTATCGAAACTTTCTAATCAATCATCTAGTAAGTGATGGGGAGATCAATGACGTCGCCATATGACACAGTTCACGTAATGTAAATATGAATGTGAATTTTTAAAATAATTTTTGAGGAGGGATTTCAATATGTTTTGTTTTGCATTCAACCATTGTTGTCAACCCACTAACAAACTAATACTATTCTCAGGTACTGGTATTCACTGTAGGTTAATTCATTTCATACGACATTATTTATAAATAGAAACCAAACCTCTTTAGATACTCTACACTTTGTTGCTATGGCGGTGGCTGTCTGAATCCTACTTCAGTTCATGTCAACTTCTAATTGGTTTTCGTCATCGATCAAAAGTGCCATGATCAAGTTTCATAATATTTCTTGTACATACTCACCCGTAAGGTAAATGACATTATTTTGTCAGATATTGTAGGTAATTTTATTATGAGGCTTAGGTAGATTTAGTTTCTTGTTGCATATCCAATCAAATTAGTAAATTTTTATCTTTTTGAAAATTTATCACTGCCTAGAATTTGTTTGATTTTTTTCTAATTTCTACCCTTTGAAATACGTTCATTTATGAGATTAAGTAGAGAGGAATCATTATTTAAACAGTATCCCATCCAAAAATGAATTAATAATATTGAAATGATAGTTTAGTGGTCAGGCGCAAAGTTGGATAAAATATGAATATAGTAAAATGAAGACATTTGTTTTCAATTCATCGACAAGTTTCTGCAAATAGATAAAGAAAGATTAATAATAATGTTATTCGTGGTAATTTTAAAAGGTGCAAAAAAAGGATTTTAAAGGCATCAAATTCAGTTAGATATGCTATAAATACCGCAGAAAACTGACATTAATTCGAAACCAATGTCAATAACACAGCCAGAATCATTTGTTGTTTAATATTAGAAACCGACATTTGGCAGATGATAAAAATTAACTCATACAAAGCAAAGGGTGTCAACAAGAATGCAAGATTTAAATTTGCATAAATAAAAAAAATGGCGCCAAGTTTAAATCTTGCGTTGTTGTTTGGACACCCTACATACTTGCATACAGTGGAAATTTTCATGTTTTTGGAAAATATCCCTGAACTATTTCAGTGAAGCAAACAACAAATTACGTTACATCTTATTTCTAACAGCAACGGCGGTGAGGACGATTTGAACTAGTGCGGAAATTTGATTTGGGCGAATTTGATGTAAGAGGTTCACAAAAAGGGTGGTGGAAATTTCAAGAACATCATTACTAGCAGTAAGCCATACAAAATGAAATCAAATGAAATGAAATGAAATGGAATGGAATGGAATGGAATGGAATGGAATGGAATGAAATGAAATGAAATGAAATAAAATGAAATGAAATGAAATGAAATGAAATGAAATGAAATGAAATGAAATGAAATGAAATGAAATGAAATGAAATTATGATAAAGTTATATCACTCGTAGTACCAAGTAACTTTTGTTCAAATGTGTTTTATGATTTTTTAGTCGAAGCGCCCCAGTTTGGTTGATAGATCCAATAATAAATGGATCCGTCCGTTCCGGTCCTTCCCGTAAAAATGGATTTTTTTTGCGAAGTTTAAATTATTCCCAGTAACTCCTAATTTAAAGACTGGACTAACGTAAATTTTTGTCCATTGTACTAGTCTATAATGCGTAGCAGAATTTGAAAAAATTCAACCGATTTGTCATGCCTCCTGAACTACCTCTTACGTTCACATGTTAAAATGTTAAATCTAGGAAAAGTTGATAGTTTGCCATAGTAGAATTCATAAATAATAAGGGATCGCATTGCCAAAACCTTCCTGGTACGTTCCATAGAAAATGTACCGATTATCAGAAGTACAATAATTCTTCTGTAATCTATAATTAATAGGCTCGAGGAAGCTTAATCCTTAATCTATTGCATTTGGTATTAAAACGGTGGCAAAACCTGAGAAAAATCGGTTAAATATAAGCTGCTTTTAATACCTTCTATAAAAATGACCAAAGTAAGGCATATATTCCTAACTTCATGTACAGGGTGGCACACGAATCGTTCTACAGCTACAATAGCAACGCCATTATTTAAAGATATTGAAGGAGTTTTTTTTTGTCCAGAACTGCGTCAAAGACATACTCGTTTCAATAGAATTTGGTTCCAGCAACTGCACACATAGCCAGGGCGATTAAGGCGGAGCTCCAACGAAAATTTCGGAACATATCAATATCAATACATGGCTGACTGCATCAGACTGGCTTTTTATGGGGTTATATCAAGCGAGATGTGTACAAAACGAAACCAAGGAATTTTACTGAATTGGAGCAGTCCATCAAAACAATAATTGAGGCGACCCCGATTTTAATC
This sequence comes from Philornis downsi, assembly GCA_019455685.1. Classification (NCBI taxonomy): domain Eukaryota; kingdom Metazoa; phylum Arthropoda; class Insecta; order Diptera; family Muscidae; genus Philornis; species Philornis downsi. The sequence goes on along the minus strand of JAHXMU010000647.1, from coordinate 320,036 downwards.
TTGTAGGCCGCCATGAATAATTTTCTGATCAAATGTCGTATATGCGTGAAGGAGAGGTCATTTATGATCTATCATCTTCAAAATCAATTATTTATATAAAAAATTTGAATTTTCTATCTTTATATATATAATTCTACTGTACGGGCGTTGTCAGTGAACTCCTCCTAAACTCGACCGCTTTGCATAAATTTTTGTATATGCGTCTGGGTGGTGCCCGGGATGGTTTAGATTTACAATTCGGTCCAATTGGACAAAGGGGCGTGGTATCTCCCATACAAAC
>JAHXMU010000647.1:294300-319746 GCA_019455685.1 Philornis downsi | reverse complement strand
TAGTGCGCCACCCTGTACTTTCAATAATTATAGTGTACACATTATAAGTTTAACTAGCCATGACCTTTCTGTTAATTGACATACAAATAAATTAATTTAACCCATATACTCGTATCGCATCTGTAGTTGAGTAAACTTAGTCTTGCGAAATTGACTGCATTAGAACACCACGCCTATATATTGGCCAGTTTAGCAAAAATCGGTGGTTTCTTCATAATTTTTAAGTAGACCATTTCAGAAAGTTGTATTTTTTACTCTTTTATTGTTTGCAAATTTAGATCATTCTTTCATAAGAATCTGGCTATGTATCAAGCCCCTTCTGGAAATTCTTAATCTTTTGGGGCAACGCAAAAGGGAGTCGGTGGAAGATATATGTAGTAAGTCGGTTCACGTGGCTGAAATTTCTGTACTAGTTATTTATGTCACAAACTTTTACAAATATATCGTAAATGTTTATATCCAGTATCTATAGAAGTAATCAATTAATTCGTTCGTCAGACAAACGAACGGCTCTCTGTGTTCGTCTTTGCTATTTTAGTAAGTTTTCGTTTTGAAGAGCTTTTGAATTATTATTGGATAGGATTACTAAACGGATGTAGAGAAATGTTGAAAAAATACAAAATGGCAACACAGTTATTTGAAAACTTTGATGGTTGACGGAAATTATCTCTCACTTTATTAAAACCCTGCTTTCAATGCCTTCATTAGTCGAGGATTAAAATATGTTTACAGGTGATATGCATTCATATTAGCTTTTAACAAATTTATAAGTTTGTACCGTTAATAGTAAAGGATACAGGATGTCATAGAATTAAACGTATTGTAACTAGGCTGCATCCTTGACTAAGTATTCTTCTATATTTTTCAAAATTGTGCCTTGTTGAAAACGTTGAAGTAAATAATTATCTCGTTCATTATATCAGTAGTGTTAGCCCCTTCCGCAGCCTTAATTATTAAATTTCTTTTAAGCAGGCAATTCTGAAATGCCTTTCTTCTGCAGTGTCGATCGATGATGATCGTATAATAATAACTAAAAAGTAATGTAAAAAATTGAATAAATAACCAAAATATGACTTTCAATTTCATTTTTCAACCTAGAGAATGTTTTTTGCTTTTTGTGCTGATATTTTGGCGTTGTTTCGTAATTGCGGTTGCCTTTTGTGATGATGAGCTGCACCTTTTAATCTCTTAACAATCTTCATGCACATTCAGTTAATAAAACAAAACAAAGAAACATATATAACATTCTTTTTTATGATAAATTACATTTTAAATAGAAAAAAACCAAAATTTTTTAAGATGAAAAAAAAAACAAACAATTAGTTTTATGTGTTTTCAATTAAGTTGTTGGCTTTTAGTTCGCATCCATCCAAGGAGCCGCCCGCGAGCCAGCAAAGTAGTGGCTTAAAACCTCAATTATAACCTTTAACCCAGCTTACGACAGAAGTGTTATTGTTTATTTGGTATTTGCTGTTTGTTTGGAATTATCATCACAAAATAGTTTGTTGAAATTCGAAAAAAAAAAAAAATGAAAATGATGATTGCAAAATGTTTCAAGCATTACTTGAAGCAAAATTTTGTTTTTGCTTAGATTATTGACTAAACGGCCTCAACCGCAGTTTTGTTGAAAAATTTTTCTGTATTTTTTTAATTTTTTTTTTTCATCTTAATCTTTATTCATAGATTTTTTACCAACTATTTATTGGTTACTTAGTTTTTTATTTTCCACTCATATCTCGTTGGCATATTCTTCTTCGGTGAAGAAAACCTTCAAATGCCGTAGGTGATGTCAGTCAGCCCGTCATCTTTTGGTCTTAAAATTGAAACTGAAAAGCATCTTGAGGGCTAGAGAGAAGGAAACCTCACTGCGGTTGGGAAGATAACTAGTTTCTACAATTTATAAATGGAACGGATGTAAAAGCCTTTGAATTGAAGCTGTGAGAAAATCGAATTACCTTATTAACTCTGTTTGGAACTATTGCTAGATAGATCAATAATTCCTATTGATATTTAGATCAATAATATACGAGTATATTAAATTATCGGACTTAATGACGGATTATAACTATTCGAACAAATGGCTGAAGCTGTCAACAAATGTTTAGGTTAAATCATTAATATTAAAGTTCACATCATAGCAAAAGCACACATTAAATAAGGATTTGTTTTTAAAGTATTAGGTGCAAAATTAAGTTTCCGCTGTTTGTCAATAGATGGCGCCAGTCGATTCTGCCATAACCTAAAAGTCATGAGCCAACTTTAGCCATATGGCTAACACACCGCCTCGATACAATAGTGATTTTCTTTTGACGTCACATTCTTTTGGTGTTGTGAATATGTATGATTTTGTGCCAAATAATCCTCACATGCAAGAAGTATTGATTTTCTTCTTTCACTTAAAGAAAACGGCAGCTGAGACTCATCGAGGGCTTCGAAACGTTTACGGAAATGCTGCTTCAAAGGAAACAACGTGTCGAGATTGGTTCAGGCGCTTTAAAGATGGTGATTTTGATGTTGACGACCGTTCGCATGAAGGAAGACGAAAAACCTTAGATGTCATTGCTTGATGGGGATCCGTGTCAAACGCAGGTAGAGTTTGCTTCAGTATTAGAAGTTACCTGTCAAGTCATTTCCAAGCGATTACATGCGTTGGGAATGGTTCAAAAATAAGGAACTTTAGTTCCTTATGAGTAGAAGCCAAAGGTCATTGAGGGTTGTTTTTTCGCCTGCCAACAATTGCCTCAGCGACAAAAAGGAAGGGATTTCTTCATCGTCTTGTAACGGGTGATGAAAAATGGATTCATTACAGGAATCCAAAGAAAAGAAAGTAATGGTGGCTGCCCGGTCATGCTTCTACGTCGTCACCTCAGCCGAATATTCACGCTACGAAGGTCATGCACTGTATTTGTCGGGACCAAGTCGGTGTTATTTATTTCGAACTGTTGAAACTAAGCAAAATCGTCACTGGGGATCGGTATCGACTCAATTAATGCGATTAAGTCTAGCTCCACGCGAGAAATGCCCACAGTACGCGAAGAAGCACGAGAAAGTGTTTATTCAACATGACAACGCTCGGCCTAACGTGGCCAAGCTCTTTAAAACCCATTTGTATACTCGTATATAGATATACATATATGTATATAGTAAAATTTAGGCATGGCATTGCAGGCTATTTAGCATAGTTATATAGATTTCATTTTGGTCAAATATCCGTTTTGTTCGGTAACTTCTTGCCATTTAGAAGGCAATTTTATTTAGCCTTTTTATGAAACCCTCGCCTCTATTAGCAAAAACTGGAACGGTTGATTTCACAAAGCTTCTCTTAAAACCATTCACCATAACCAAGATACGGTATCATTTAATGCCAGTTCCAGTCTATAAGTGAACCACTGCCGATGTGTGGTCTAGCGTTGTTCTAACGGATCACAATTCCCCTCCAATTGCCTCTTTCAGATGGTCCAATTATTGAAGTTACAAGTTTGGTATCGTGGAATGTATTTCCACATCAACGTTAACTTTATTAATTCCATTCAAATGTACAAAGTTGCTCTATTTATACTAATTTTACTTATTCTTGAAAATGCTACAATATTTCAGAGAGAACACATATTTACATAATGGGTGCAACAAAGCCAAACATATTTACAGAATAGTGTTTTATATCATAGACTTAATTCTAGAATGTTCTTATTTACATAACAAGTGAAAAGGAGATAACAATAGGCTATACCTATATAATGGTAGTGAGAGGAACAAACATAACATACTGTCGTAAACATAATTCTAGAAAAGTCTCACCCACAGATAAAGAGGAAAAGCGATTACATATATCACACTTGAATGGTGTGGGAGCGGTTATGATGATCTTTCTAGAATATACACTTAGAGAAATTACACTCACAGACTACACAAGTTCGGTTTTAGAGTTGGGCAAATGATTCCTTGCCAGCCCCACTAAACAGAACTATTCATCATAACCAAAACATCTTATGGAAATCCTCGCCTCTATTGGCAAACACTTGGGCATTTGATTTTTACAAAGTTTCGCTCAGAACAATTCATCATAACCAAGAACAGGTACCACTTGGCGCCACTTCCGGACTATCAGTGTACCACTGCCGATGTGTGTGGTCGAACGTTGTTCTGACGGATTACAATTCCTCTCTAATTGCCTTTTTCACATGGTCCAATTATTGAAGTTATAGGTCCGTACTGAGAGTTGGGTAAATAATTCGCTGCCAGTTCCACCAAACATACAGCAAAACCTTCCTGGCCATCAAATCTACATTCTCTTTTTATATCCAGCAATCAAAACTGTGCTTACATGACGGTCGGATGTGATGATTTTTATTATTCTAATGACATTTTTGATAATTGGCTTTCTGGTGTGTGTTGTATTTTTGACACCAAAAGTACCGGTACAGAATCGACGAAACCAAAATTATGCTTTGACTGTTACATTATCAGTACTATAAACACCTTTCACTTTGCATTTTCAGCCGCCTTATCTAAGAAAAGCAACAAAACACGACGTATTTTCCTAGTGTCGGTGTCCATTTTGGGCTTAAACAGTACTGAGTCAGGCAATCACAAAACTGTTTGAGTACGAAATTTTATATTTCTAACGCTATCTAGGTTAATGCAATTGCATTTACGCAACACGAGAAACAGATTACGAAAACCTTTTATAGCAAAAATAATGTATTTTTTAATATTCCTTTTACATATGAGTTGGCCCTCAACGTCTTAAGACCTTATTGCAACTTTTAAAGGCAGGTGATTGCAAACAGGAATCTAACATATGAGAATGATTTTAAATTGTGGATTCGAACGACAACCTCTTAAACTCTCCAGACGCTTGCTTCACCGAGGATAGAGGTCACTTAAATTCAATTATCTTTATAATTCCTATAAAAAAAACCTAATTTTTTCCAATGAATAAAGTAAAATAGATAGTATGAATTAGAAAAAATTATTGATTTTTTTAATTAATTCATCAGCCATTCTGTGTATATTTCATGGGAGCTCAAGTGAGTAGTTTTATAGCGTTGGTTGTAAAAATTTAAACTTATTTTGTACCAAATCCTACCTATAGAATTTACTTTCAGTTCATTCTTCGCACAATCCTGGTAATATTCATCACACACTCAATATCTTACAATATTTTTCTGCAAAGGGTCAACAATGATTGTATGGTTCGGCAGGAACGGATTCACTCTGACATATATTTATCTCAAGAGGTTTATAAAAATATAAAAAAATAGCGGAGATTAGCATTCGTTTCCAGAGTTTATTCAAAAGATTATACCTTACAAGAAAGAGAGACTTATGAGTAAAGTCAAACTTGTCTTACACGTATGGGGGGGAAAGCAAATCAAACAAATTCTCTAATAGATCAGTCGACATAAAACTTACTCTAAAGCACTCAATCTCATTATAATTGAGAACTTAAAATGTAAACGTCTCAATTGCAGAGGAGATGATAAACTTAGGATTAATATCTTAGAATTTGCAAACGTGGGTTCTGTACGAATAAACAATGATATTTTAATATTTTCAACTTAAATCTGCTTATTTTGTATTTACCTCTCAAAATCCATCTATTCTGCTTTTAGTGTTTTTGAATAAAATTTCTGCGCTTGAACTTGTTCCGAAGTTTTTCCTACTTAACAATGGTCTTTGTCACTATACGGTCGAATTTTGTGGTGTACTTCCCGTAATATTCAAACAACAACTACAAACCAAACAACAATTTTCGTGATCAATTTGGCAACTGCCAAAAAAAAAAAAAAATAAACCAAAGAAGCCATAATAGCTATCTACAAAAAAAGACAACGTTACATTTTCGTCGTTCCTTATTTTTGAGATTTGACTTTTATATTTCCCTCCCGCCAAGCAAGGCTTTTGATTTCCTTTCGAATAAGCTGTGATATGCTCGTTATTGCCAGTGTTTTTTTGCCATAATCTGATTGTAAATGTCTTCCAAACCTAATTTTCCAATTGTAGTTGCTGTTTGCCTTGAAGGTAGAAAATAGTTTGGTTTTGTTTGCTTTTTCTGGCTCTCAAAGTTGATGGAGTTGCTGATTGATCCAGCTTTGGATTTGTCATAATTCTTCGTCTACTCGACTATCAGCGTCATCGTCATCATCTGTGAATCAATTTTAAGTTTAAATGTTACAAAGGTATCCAACACAATCATATTTTATTTGTTACTTTTCGATTTATTTCCACGTATTCCAATATTTTTGTCATTTGCCATGGTCGTGTTTGCCGTATTATTAACTAGTTTTGATTTGACTGTGCGATGCCCTTAGCCTTTGTTACTCTACGTCAGCCTCGAGTGTTTCAAAATTTGTTATCTCAATATTTGAGATATATTTCTGTGATTTCCTTTAAGTTGTCAGTACTGTTGCTTTTGGGCTTATTAAAGTTATGAAAAAAAGTGTTGATAACTTTTGATATCTTTTGGCCAAGTGTCAATCATAAATGTAGAGATTTTGCAATTTAATTAAACAGTGATGTAATCGGATAATCCATTTGAATTGCGCAAAATTGTTGTTTTATCCAAAATGTCATTTAGTGCCACAGAGGGGAATTTTTGTTACTTAACAGTGGAGTTCGTGAACAGCTAGTCTGACGAAATATTTTGTGGATGATTCAAACTGATGAATGTATCAATTAAGATAAGCCATACATAATGTTACAAGTAGTAACAGAAGTACTAACGAGGATAATGATTTACAAAGGATTTCATTTAACACCGCTCAACAAATGTTTTTATGTATACAACCCTATATGGTTAGAGTGATCAAATATTCGACTTTTCATGGAAACCGGTTTTCGAGTTATCTGAAAATTAACTTTTTCCAAAAATTCAATTTTATTCGATTAACAAAAAATCAGTTGAAAGTTATCAATTAAAAATTAAAGTTATCAATTAACTTTTAACCATGACAGTGTAACTGATTTTTTGTTGATCGAATAAAACCGAATTTTTGGAAAAAGTTAATTTTCAGATAAATTAAAGTCAGAAGAACTGATTTACATGTACTTTCGCAAGACACTCTTTTGTATTGGTGCAAAAGTGTGCTAAGTGCTGGAATGACCGTGGTAATTCGCTAGGTTTTTATCAAGAAATGCTATGAATGAATGCATATTGACAGAAGCAAGATTATAACTTGCTGACAAGTTGGTTCAACATACCTTCACTAAAGAAACTACAGGGGAATACTTGATTTTTGATACGAGGATGGTCTCAAAACTAGCCCACCTAACAAAGAGAAAACAAAATAATTGAGAAAAATGTTCCTTATTTTTCAACATAATCTCCTTTTAGCTCGATACACTTTTTCCAGCTATATTAAATAGCTTTTATATCCTGTTTATAGTAAGAACTCTCAAACTTTTTAAAATTGCAGTCAATCGCAAACTGCACCTTTTCATTGCTAGCAAATCTTTTACCACCTAGCCATTTTTTCAAGTTTGGGAATAGAAAATATTACGAGAGAGCTAAATCTGGCGAATGGGGAGCGTGACGAAGCAATTCGAACTTTAAATTTGGAACATTAATTTGGTCATCGCAGTAATAGATATGTGAACTGAAACACTGTTTTGATGAAACAACACTTCCTTTTAGAGCAAATGCGGTCTTTTCCCCCACAACTTCATCACCTGAAAGCTGTAATAAATTAGCATAATATTCGTTATCGATGGTTTTTTCTTTCTGAAGATAATCACTGAAAATAATTCCATGCGCATCTCAAAAGAGGACACCACGACCTTGCCAGCAGATGGAACGATCTTCACATTCTTTGCACATTCTTCCACTTCAGATTCTCCCACTCCAGATTCTACCACTCTTGGCCACTGCTTTGACTGTTCCTTTATCTCGGGTGTGAAGTGGTGGACCCATGTCTCATTTATGGTTATGAATCGAAAATTCGACTTTATTGTGGTGAAACATCGTCAAACTCTACTACTTTACTGAAACATATTCACGACACTGTTTTCGCCCCATTGAAAGCAATCGCGGCACCCATCTTGCCATTTTGCGCACAGCTTTCTCATCTTTGAACCTAACCCAATGTATAACACTTTTCGAAATGCCTATCATTTCAGCAAACTCACGCACCTTCAGCCGACAATCATTCAAGAGCATTTTGCGGATTTTGTTAACCGTGTCTGGCGTGGACACCTCACTTGGTCGACCACTACCGTGTTTGTTTTGGCAGCTCGTACGGCCTCGTTTAAACTCTGCTACTCAATATTGTACAGTCGTAAATGAAGGGGCAGACTACCCTAGAGTAGAATCTAGCTCGTTATTTATAATGGTAGGACTGCCTGCGGCTTGTTAAGTTATATGTATAAATAAATGAAAAATACGAATCGAGAAATATATTTGTTTGTCCGTTACCAGAAAAAATGGAACTACCCAACTGATTGTTTCACATTTTACCATCCATTATAGCGCTATACAATTGACAAAAATTACGGCAGTTTATGTTATATGGATTGTAGAGGAAATGAAGGTTTCATCGGTCAATCGATCATTTTCGCTCTCGAAGTGAAATTCATCAATCGCATAATTTGTGCCGAATTTGACTGAATTTAGTACAACCACTTGAAAGATATGAAGCTTAGAACGTATTGGTTAAATCAATGAAGTTACAGATATTACAAAGGTATACGATGTACAAAAAGCTACGTTGCTGTGGACTTTTAATTAGAAATTACAGGGGAAAGATTGAATTTCTGAAAATCGGTCATTTGTAACAGAAGAGGTATCGTTATCCTTTTCATCGTACTTTAGCAATTTATTGACGTGTACTAAATTCAACCGAATTTAGTGACTTGAACAAGAGATAAGTACCTAACAATTGTAGATTAAATCGATTAATTTTATTGAGAGTATTAGAAGGAGCAAGGCTAAATGCCCAATTTTTGTAATTTTTATCCAGCATTGTAAGGAAATTCAGGGGACAACAATTTTGGTTGCCGGGGTATAGAAGTTAGGAGGAGTAAAACCGAACTTTTTAAGAATCGTTCAAATTGTATGGGAGGTACTAGTCGATGCAGCCCCATTTACTGTTCTCGGCTACGAATTGAAGAAATATTAACCTGCGCCAAGTTTAAACAAATTTTACACAAATTTACGACAGATTGGCGTCTACTGGTCAACCAGGTAGTGCCTTTACTAGTCAACCTTTTGGGTGAAGGTATAACAAATGATATATACCTTCATTCCTTCGAGTGAAGATATAAGAACACTCTTTTTGCAACAGTAAAGGTTGATGTCAATGGTTATATAGTTGTAGTATTGTTAGAAATTGTTAAAAATTTTATTTTGCTTTTTGATTTTCAACGATAGGCTTTTAATGACAGGCAAAAGTAGTAAAACATTATTTTGGTATTGCCTATTCGATTGTACTGGAACAAATCTTTAATTTTGAATAATTATGAGAAAATACGTTTTCCGATACAAATGCTTAAAAGTTTGAACTGTTTACTAATTTCTACTAATTTCTGTAAACTATTAAAACTATAATTTATAAAATACTAACTTCAATTAAAAATGTCTTAATCTATTACAAAAGTTAATTTATCGATACTACAGGCTGTCCGTCGGGAAGTTAACTACTTTGTTTGTTTATAATTTTTGATTAAATGAGAATGGATATTATATTAATAAATGTTTTATTTTATGTCGGCAATTATGTATGAAATACAATATCAGATGAATTTCCACCTCTGTTAGCCTCACAAATGCAAGCCCTTTTGAGCACATTTTTCATTACATTCTCACACATTTCACGCGGTATTTCATTAAGTTCATCACGAATATTTTGTTTGAGTTGCTCAAGCGTTTCTGATTTGTTTGCATAAACCTTGCTTTTCAGATATACCAAAAAAAGAAAAGTCCGAAGCAGTCAAATCAGGCGACCGTGGAGCCCGATCACCATTACCATTTCTTGAAACAACTTGTTGTGGAAAGAAGTCTTGCAGTAATTTCATTGTAATGCTGGCTGTATGCGATGTGGCACCGTCTTATTGATATCACATGTTATTCAAGCCCAAAGCATGCAGTTGTGGCATTAAAAAGTTATTAATCATATCACGACATCGATCCCCATTCCGCCGTTTTCAGTTTCAAAGAAATAAGGTCCAATGATTCTTCCTGATCAAATTGCACACCAGACTGTCACCTTTAATGGATGCAAAGGTGACTGATGAATAATTTGAGGGGTTTCCATTGCCCAGAACTGACTATTCTGTTTATTCAGATATCCATTCAAATGAAAATGTGCCTCGTTACTCATTATGATTTTTTCATGAAAATCGGGGTTGTCATGGGCGAGCTGTAACATCCTATTGGCGTATGTACGGCGGCGTAAATGGTCTTGTGGAAGAAGCTCTTATGTCAACTGAATCTTAAATGGAAACAAATGCAAATCCTTGTGCAAAATTGTAGCCAAAGTTGCTCTTTGAAGACCAAGCTCCTGAGCACAGCGTCGAATTGAGGTTGATGGATTGTTTTGAATACTTTCTTGAGCAGCAGTAATGTTTTTAACCGATATTCCAGTACGTTGGGGTCCATGCTTGGCCCTATCAGCTACAGACCCTCTTTCTTCGAAATCATTCACTACACGAGAAATAGTGCGTCTTGTTGGCACGATGTTTTTCCAAAAAATTTCACATAACTTTCCCATCGTCACAGTAACTGATGATTGATTTTGATAAAATGTTGTAACGATTAAAACACGTTGGTTTATCGAATGTTTTTCCATAATAAATGTACCACGTCTCTACTTTATGACTGCCAAATATTAACTGGCAAGACTAATGTTTACCAAAATGGTGGCAAAACAAAGTAGGATACCTTCCCTGTATTTTTAACTTTATGCATAGCCAAATTATCCTAGTTATCACATGGCTGTGAAAGCGTAAACCACATTTTGTTGTTGTTTTTAATTAACAAATTGCGCTCACAGGAACCCACTAACTTGCCAGCTATAAAACTTTTATGCTCCTAATTTGATGCACTCGTATTAAATAGGCAGAGAATTAGTTTCTCTCCCTTGGATCCCTTTAACATCATTTTATTTGGCATACATATTACACATTAATATCATCAAATATTAATACCTGTATTATAGTCGCCTTCAAATCGTGCAAACTGCAGCGAGTGGGAAATGCAGCTGGGATCATAAAAAAGAAGGCAACGCGAAAACTGTTGCAAGGTTATTGCTTCTGCGGCACCAGTCGAACATGACCAGTTCCATGCAACACCAAACATAAAAAATTGCAAATATTTAGATGTGGATTCTACTTCTTTTTTTAAAACTATCTTGCCTAAAAATAGAATTTCCACACATTTATGTGAGATAAAAATAAAAACTCACGTCAAACTGCAAGGGGAGGAAAAGGAAGCAACTACACGATGTAGAGATGTGTGGCTTTTGTAGCGAAACAAGTGTTATACTTGTACCGTGGAAAGACAAACAGTTGAACGGACAGACGACCAACAGACGGCAAGTCTTGGCGATAGTCAAAAGACATGCTTACTTATATGAACATTATAGCTACACACATACATACATACATACATACACTTTAAATGATACCTCGTATAGTATGCCATTTACCACTGAAGTACAAAAACGCGTCCCTGTATATATATGTATATATGTGCTTAATTACATATGTACTATGTACGAGCGTGTTTTATGTACATCCACTTAAGGGTCTGTGTGTACGTATAGGCACAGAGTTAATCAAATGCCGAGATGGGTTGGCTGCTTGGTTGATATTTTTTTATATGACTGGGCATTAAGACGCCTTTAATACTTGTACTTTTACATGACGATTTTTTCGTGTACTCTGCCCTACCATGGATTGGTAGGGTGCATTAGTTATTCTAAAGCTTTCAATTACATTGGACAACTGTCATTTTTGGCTGGCGCCACTAAATTCCCATATGTGGTGATTTAGTGCTGTTGAATGCGACATCAGAAAATCTAAGATGTAGGCTCAATAAAATCTATGCGGTTTAGATCACAATCTTCATGTTCAGGCAGATATGGTTGTCACTCTGTCCATATAATATTTGTAAAAATGTTACAGCTCATAATTATAAGCGGATTTGTACAAAAGCTGGCACATACATATATTTTGATTGTATGTCGGACGAAACGTAACGTCCATTTTCTGATATTCGCCCATTTTTTCGAACTGATCCACATCGATTCATCTCTTAATAGGAAAAATCAAATTCCCCTGCATCTCATGAATGAGACATAGGAGACATTCTTACATGCAGTGAGCTTATACGTATTCTATTTTAAGACTTATTCAGTGGAACCTACAGTTAACCAGCGATATCAAACGTCACAGTTTGAGAAGCATTTACAAGACTTATCAATTACTCGACTAATCTAAATGTTTGTCAGACACATGTAGGTGACCGTCGCTCAAATAATGACAGCTGGCTGCATACGGCATTGAACCTGGGATTATTCAAACGATAGTCGCATGTAAAGCGTGGCGCATAAGTAACGTTAAGATTTATTCAATGTATAACTTTTTTCTTTTTGCTTTTATTTAACATTGGCATTTATTAAAATTTAGAATATAGTTTGGAAATATGTTCACTTTGTATTTGAAAAATAATATCTTTCAACTGGTGCCCATTGTTTGCTTCTATCTAACGTGCTCTTTCCAAAGCATTTCCCATAACTTTTCTTAGATCAAATCTTTCAACCTTATTGAATATGAATTGTTTTCTGCATTAAAATTGTTCTGTAAAGCTTTTCCTAAATAAATGTAAATGTTTTCAGTCTAATAGTCGGAAATTATGTAATACTTCTGGATTCAGTATCGTTGGATGTACCTCGCAGAAAACTGTAACATTAAATGGTATAAAAATATGGCACAAGGATATTCCCAAGGCAAATTTGTTGTTTCCCGATTACCAGCTACGGTAGCCAAGTGGTAATCTAACGTATGCCGAAGTTCTTCAACTGCTTTCAGTTCAGCACCAGGTTACAGTTAAAGTTACGTCCTCAATGGTGACAATAATTTCTTTTTTTGTCCGCATATTTTTCGTTCAAGTCATTTCATATAAAGATCTTTCGTTTTTGTACAAAAATCTAACTAAACTTTTACTTTAACTACAACTATATTTTTCTTCTGGACAAAATAATACGTATGAAAACTAAACGGTTCTCTTTCGAGATTTATCAATGAATTATTTGTTTCATAAACCATAATTTAAAACGCAATGTAAAAATAATGTATTTCAATCGTAAATCTATATATACAAAATTGTTGCTTTGCTGAGTGACTGACTGATCGTAGCCCAGGCCAAAGGATTAAGGCAGGAAACACGAAAATTTAGATATAAAAAATAAAGGTAGTGCACAATAAGAAAGTTTTTTCAAAATTCGTACGTTTAGGGCTAAAAAGGGATAATAATTAATGGAGATACTATTAGACATAAGAAAGGATTTTCCAGAACGCAATTTTTTAGGGTTAAAAACAGATTAAAAAGGAATAAATCTAGTGTCATCGCCCACCTCAAGGGACTAGAGCTAGAATCATGGAAATTGGTATCCTTACTTCTCTTCCAGACTAAAAACGCTGTAAGAAGGGATCACATGCTTTTAGGTGTAAAACACAATAAAAAGAGACAAATCTGATACAATTAAGCACAAACGGCTGCAGCATAGTGGAAATTGATGTTCATATTGCCCTTCCGCAGTAGACAGGCGCAAAGGCCTGTTTCGAAATCCTTGCTTTTAGGGTAAAAACAGGGTGAAATGAATCAAATCCAGTACCAACCAAGTTTAAAGAGCTGAAAGTATATGTACACTCACAGTAATTGATGTCCATATTCCTCTTATAAATACGCGAAATAAAGGAAGTTTTCAAATTCGTCTTTTTTTGGGGGGTAAAAAGGGATTAAAATTGTACCACCGGTTAAACGTCTAAACGGATAAAGCAAGAATCGCTGGTTTATCTATATATCTATAAGATATTAAAGATTTCAGGATGTGAAATGGTTGTGAGAGTATACGAAATTTATACTGTTAAACACAGTTGATGTTAGAAGATATATTGACGTAATAGGGAGTATCCATCCCCCTACACCATAAATACAGGTCTATCATTGTGGTAGTTTCAAAACCGCCGATCTGGCAAAGTTGTCCGTGTTAACTACCTGCCATCTGTAGTGTTATTTGTTAAGTGAAAGGTTATTTAGAAATACAGATTGTTTAACAACCAAAGAACGCGTAAAAATGGTTACAACTTACTATAAAAGTGGTGATTTAAACACGACCAATTTTGACTTTATTATATGAGAAGTTTCCAGAAAACTTAATTTCACGTTTTGGAGACGTCAATTGACCACCATGATCATGCGATTTGACGCCGTTAAATTAAATTTTCTATGGGACTACGTCAAAAATCGTGTTTACGCTGATAATTCCCAAACACATCGCCGGAAATGTGTGAAAAAGTGGTCGAAAACCGACTCAAAAGGATCCACTGCTGCAACCTATCCAAAGGTCAAATGACATTGTGTTTCGTACATAACCGTGTACTTGACACATGTAAATTTATAATTTGCTTAAATTTATTAAATTACCCCTACTGAAAATGGGCCATATTAGCCCCCGCTTCGATATAGTTTTAATAAAGGGTGGCGCATAAGTAACTTTAACGGCGATTATATTGAATGCGTTCTTGTGCATCATTTGATTTTAACTCTTGAACCAATTGCATCTTATATGGGGAAAGATGCCACATATGTAAAATTCTTTGTAAAGACCGCCTAGACATCTCTAACTGCTGAGAACGTCTCGGGGTTTGCCTCAATACTTGCTTGCACACGAGCAATGGTTACTTCATTTCTAACTGCACGAGGTCTTCGAGCACGCGGAAAAGCAAAGACAGCCCTTTGTTGCCCAATACGCTGAACCAATCGGTAAATTGTTGGAGGGTTAGGAGCATTTCGAACATGAAAGAAATTTCGATATAATCTGAATAATCGAATGCTGACTTTCAAAGTAAAATTGAACAACTTTTCGTTCTTTGTTCTGTGCTGAGCCTTTCCATCATAAATTTTCCAAGTATTATTTAGTTAATTCTGTAAGGGGACGAAAAAAAAACTTAAACAAATAATATATTCACTGATCAAATCTTAACGTTACTTATGCGCCACCCTACACAAATACTTTGAAAAGATTGTTATATTGTGTTCAATCAACACTGTTATAACCGGAATTTGATTAGGTAGGTGAAAATTGATCATATTAGTCCCCGTTTTGATGTAGTTCCGATATAAGTGTACACACAAAGATTGGTTTTAGTTCTTCAAAATTACACGGTTTTCATTAGAATTCGATTATTTTTAATGCACTTGATTTGGTACAATCAAGCGCAATATGCGATGAAAATGAGTCACTTCGGTCCGTGTTTTATTATAGTCTCCCTAGAAGTGAAAGTCCAAACCGTTACATTTAATTTTTTTAAAAGGTCTATTATGAACCTGCTGGTATGGCTATTTTCTGGTCGATATTCAGCGACTATAATATTGTGTTTATCCAATTATCCACCTGCTTAACTTTGTACCTGTAGGCTTGCTTTAACATTTAAAGCCTGTTTCAATTTGATTTAACATGTAACTCCTTTTTTGCCTAACTTGCCCCAACTAGTGTCACGTTAAAGGATGGTTGGCCCGCAATACTGTATACTTAAATCGACGTAAACCATCCACAAGATTCCTGTTTGATTCTCCTAAGGTTATGTCAAGACAAACCTTCTAGATTCCATTCTTCCATTCTATGTTGGTGTACAACATGCTACACACAACATGCAACATTGCGATGTTGCATGCATATATGTACACGTGTAACTATATCGTACGTCCATATAAATATATATATATATATATGTATACATAAATATATATATTGTATTCTTATTGTTTTTGCTGTTTGTTTCTGTATGTCGGTTTTAATTACAAAATGCTTTGAGGGTACGATTTTTGCTGTTGCTGCTGTTTTTTTGTTGTTGTTGTTTCTGTACATAATCATTAAAGTTCCTTCTTTATAACATTAATTTATGCACATATAAAGTAAACTTGTTGAGTATTTTGTTGGTGCCGTGGCTGACGTTAAGGAATTTTCTTCTATTAAATTTGTGATAAAAACTCAAAAAGACAGAACTTTAACTATAATATAATATTCTCCTTTGTTTATGTAATGACAGTCTTTTTTTTATATAAATATAATAGAAATTCTCAAACAGGTAAATTGTTATCAACCACTACATTGGAGTGGAATACGACTGCAGTCACAAGGACCAGCACCACCACCACCACCACCACCAATAGTTCTACAAAATGTTAATTGCGCCCTCTGAATTACATATCGTGACTTAATATTATTAAGGTGTAATTTGACAAAGTGCCGGCTTACTTCAGCTAAATGATATGAAATTTATTGTTATATCTAAAAGATCGGTCAAGCATTTCTCTGGAATTTCTGGGGCTAGTAGTGTGCTAGCCTCTCGTTTTTGCCACAAGAGGTCGCCAGCCTAGTAATTAAAAAATGTCAATGTACCCAACCGACAACTTTATGCATAATCGCACTCACCATAATCGTTCTGTTTGTGTGTGTCTGTGGTGTAGCTACAGCGGTAACAGAAAATTAAAATATTTCCATGACCCTTTCAAGTCATCAGTTATTAACTTCAGATGTACTAAAGAAACCAATGAACTCGTAAATTTAACTCAGCATTCTACTTTGTATAAATAAAAACATTTATATCAAAATGCAAATTAAGAAAACTAAAGAATAGCTTAAAAGTTGGAGGTATAGGAGATGCCAACACGGGTTTGGAAAGATTTTTTCGAGTTATTAGGAAGATTTTTGTTTTTCTACAGCATGTGAGCACATGTATATTTATGGAGCAGAATATTCAATCCGTATTGGATTAATTTTAAGCTGCCATCTAACGGTTATAAATTACAGTTTCCTACACGAATGAATCGGAATTTCGGCCAGTTTAACTAAAGGGCTGTCAATTTTTTGGTTTCAAAAATAAACTTAAAACAAAAGCACACATAAAGCTATAATTTCGATAAAACTTTTATTTTAATATAATAGTTGGACCTTGCCATTATGTACCAAATACAAAACGAAAACGAAAAAAAAAAACGAAATACAATCCTCATTTAAATAACCGTCTCTGGATTGATTGCAACAGTGGATCCTTTAAACGTAGTTTTCCACCACTTTTTTGCACATTTCGAACGATATCTCGGTGATAACTAATAAGTAGTGTAAACATGGTCTTTGACGTATTACTACAAACTAGGGTAACAGCATCAAATCACGTCATCTTAGTTGTTACGAGACGCTACGGCACTAATAACACCTGAGCGCTTCAATTTGGCATCTTGACCTAAATTTTATCGCCATATTATTATGGGTCCATTTTTACCTAAATTTGGGCCGTTTGTTGTTATATGCTATTAATAAAGTATCAGGATGACGCTGCCCGGCTAACTTACGCCATTGATCTAGAGGCAGGCTCCAACCCGTCTATCCTAACACCACGAAACGGATACTAAAAGGTTATATCCGGAACAAAAACAATAACTAACACAAAGAAATAATACACTCACAATCTGGACACAATTTTATGAGGAAGAACGTTGATATTGGTCCCCCACATGCCTACTCTACCGTGACTGTGAGATTCTGATTGCATTTTCTACACCTCCAAGTCTCACTTCCACTGATTTCTTTTTCTTATTGCAGCAGCCCTATCCCATCAAGTACAAACTTTGCACTTCATATTGTTCGATATTTTCATAAACATTTATTTTTGTTAAAACAAACATTAATTTAAACAAAAAAGAAAAACACAACACATAACAAACACGTAAGCTATAAGGACCTGCAAAGTTTTAAAAAAAAGAAAAAAATTATATCGAATGGTCCCGATTCTTAACAGACTAATGGGTCTGTACTACATATAATCTAAATGCTACAACACTTTGTAGATCCCTAACAAACATGCTGAAAATAAAAAAAGAAATTTCATATATTCACCGGAAAATGGCTAGATATAACTTACATGAACTAACTTAGAACTAACTTGTCATATATGATCAATATCTAATTTTCTTTTTTTCTGTCAGTTTGTTATCTTTGCTATTTTCCAAAATCTAGTTATCGTTTTCTGTACGTTTAACAATTTTATTTTCTTTATTTATTTTTTTTATTAAAAAAATTCTTAATTATTGGTTTTATTAACATCTTAAATACTCATGCCAAGATGTCCTTGTTTTCTGTTTGTTTTGCCGCTTTTTATTTTAATAAGTTTGAGAATTCAAATTTTCATAAATTTGAATTTTTTTACTTACAATTTTATGCGATTTTAATGGCTGTACGTTCCAGCGACTGAAAGGAATATCTTCCAGTTCTTCTACTCTCTCTCTCTACTGTTGCTCGTTATAACATTTGCAATAAAAATTCAGTTTTTAAGCCATGATGGCCAATTGATGTCGCTAAAACATGAAATTGCGCTTTCTGGAAACTTCTCATGCAATAATGCCAAAATCGGTCCTGCTATGTGACTTGTGATACCGTCTTGTTAAAACCACATATCGTTATTGCACACTGAATTTAAATTCGAATTATCCGCCACACTTTCACTAACAGAAGCGATATTTTCGGTATCTATAACGCTTCCAGTCTCTCCAATTTTCTTTATAATCTTGCCAATTCCTTGCACGTTAGGTCGATTATAAGGACCACAACCACCCCGTAATGCACGAAAAGTGCCCACGTTGAAATCACCACTTTTGTAGTAAGTTTTAACTATCTTTACGCGTTCTTCGATTGTTAAACGATCCATATTCGTAAGTGGCTAACATTTCACTAAATAAATAACACTTCAGATGATAGGTATTAACAGCTGACAGCATTGCTAGACCGGCGATTTTTAAAGCACTAAATTGATAACTCCATAAGCAAGCGATTTGATACCAGAGCGCTTTTACATTTAACAAAAATCCAACTTTACCAGACGCTAGTCCTATCTGCCTGGCTATATGACGTAGAATCCTCCGATAGAAAATTTTTCTATTCCGAAAAGTGTACAGACCTCTCATCGTTGACGAGGAATATAGGATTCGCAAATACAGCGATTGAATTGGCTTGGTCATATTGTGCGCATAAAATCTGCTTCGGTGGGCGGCACAGAATAAAGTAATCAAACTTCCGCTAGAAGGTCTATGCTTTTCAAATACTCTTAAGACTTGGAATTAGAGGATTAGATGATCGAACAAGAACGAAGTGCTTGGGGGTATTTTTTATGTCCAGCACATAATAGATGAAAACGTCTTTCATTATAGCAAGCTAAGAATAATATAGTAAGTAAGTAAGTATAGAATTGATCACACGGGGTGTAGTTTATATGGATCATAAGTTTCTCTAAGCGAGCGAAAAACATTCCTCGCAGAAAGCAGGTTTTCATTATATACCAGGACAATTTGTAGGCGCTGAGTCGGGATAAGTCTTTCTATGGTGAAATATCAAACAGTACTGAAAAAAAAAATTACCATGAAACTTGGAAAGTTTGATCTGTCGCAAAGACTCTACTGAAAAAGTCTATTCTACTAAATAATGGGTGATTATTCATTGTGTTTAAATACATTCTGTCACCCTTAGTATTGTAAATTCGTTTTTGCTCTTACCTCGTCTTATTTGTCATTTTTTGTTTAAAATCATACACTTTTGTTCCGCAACATCATTTCTTATATACGAGTATTTATATTTTTATGGTCATCTATTCTTTGTTTGTTTGTTATGCCCAACATCCTGTGTTTTTAATGAATCTCAAAATGCGGACATCTTTGACTTTGTGTTTTGTTTATTCGTGAGGACGAATGGGAACAACTTTAACGAGTTAACGAAATGCAGCACAATTATACTCCAGTTGTAGAGTTTCAAGAGGTGTTCCAACTGCCAACAGCCATGAGGTGATGGCTAAGAGCAACAACGGCAAAATATGAAATTAAATAAATGACTTCCACTAAGGTCTGATTTCTGAATAGCTTTTATTGTTTGTTAGTTCGGAAGGAGCAGGCAAAAGGAGTTCAAAAATATAATTTAGTAAAGTTTTAATTACACTGGTTGGTTTGTCCGGTGACGCCGCTGCCTCATTTGTTTTCGAGAAGTTTAGCCGCCTTTATTGTACTATTTATACATTTATTTTAATATATTTTTGTACATTTTTTTATATGTAATGTTTTTGAGATAATTTTAATTGCGTTTTGGTAATTTTTGTTCATGACTTTTAAAAGAGTTTCTTGAGTGGTCAATGACTTAAGGTGTTACAACAAATATGTGCTTATGGCGAACTAGAGATTATGGTCTAAATTATTATAAAATTAATAGGCAAATATTTTTGAGGGAGAATGTTTAAAAATTATTAAAAATATGAAAAATGCAATTAATATTGAAAATTTATATATGCTAACGACAAACATTCCATTAAAAAGTAAAATTTCGGTTTGGTTATGGAATTTGGGAAATATTTGAATGGTATTGAATCATATATAGCCGCTGCACATCGGTGGATATAATAAAGGGTGATTTTTAATCGTAATTTTTTAACAAAACTGGATAAAACACTCAAATTTGCATCATACATATATATTAAAATTTTTCATTGGAATCGATAAATTGGTCTTTGCCATTTAATTTTTAAAAATAATTCTTTGTAAATGTTGTCCGCGGCTCCGTCTCAAAATGTCCATTAGGAAGGTTCAATTTTTCGTCACCTTTTCCAGCATTTCAACCTGTTTCCCACGAAAAACGCTTCTGTGACGCTTCAATAGTGTTCGGCTGTTCGGTCCACATAGACTAACGACTTGACATAATCAAGAGGCGTTAAATCTCAAGATCTTGGGGGCCAATTCACAAGGTCAAATCGAGAGATAAGCTGTTCAACAAATTTATCCCTCAACATATCCATTGTTTCAGTGAGCAGTGTGGCATGCTGCACCGTCCTGATGAAACTGCATGTCAATCAAGTTCAATTCAGCTAATTAGGGCAAAAAGAAAATCGCGTATCATGGCTCGATATCGTTCGCCGTTGATGGTAACGTTTCTCCCACTGTCGTCTTTGAAGAAAAATAGACCACACCAGATTGTTGTTTCTTCGGGATGCTTCGATAATTCATGTAAGGCATGTGGCTATTCATCACTGCAGATGCGACAGTGTTGCATGTTTACGTATCCGTTCAGCAAGAAATGAGCCTCATCGCTGAATACAATTTTTCGATTAAACAGCTGATTTTCATTGAGCTTTTATAAGGTCCATTCACCAAAAATTAGACGTTGTGGTAGGTCATTCGGTTTCATTTCTTATGTGAGTTGAATTTTATAGGCTTTCATACCCAAATCGGCATGTAAAATTTTCCTTGTGGTTGAGTAAATCATGCCCAATCGCTGAGAATGGCGACGAATTGACATTTCACCATCGTCATTAACACTGGTCGCTACGGCTGCAATATTTGTTTAAAGCAAAAATTACATATTTATAAATATACTTATACTTATATCAGAATACGAAATGAAAGAGAACTTACATTTTTCGGTATGACATCTAACGCTGAAAGGCCATTCAGCGAGGTTCTGTGAATTTCTTGAATATTTAGGTTTGACCGATAATGTAAAAGTAAGATATAAACAAATTTTCGAGTCAGATATAATATTAGAATTCGAAACACAACATTAGAAAAAAAATATATCTCCAAAGTCTACTTTAAAGACAGAGTTTCGTGTCGAATTTTTTAGTTGCAGCCAAAATTCGCTGAATTTCATAGCTAATTAATTTTTTTTCCTCTTTTTTGTGATTTTGCTAGTTAGATTTAACACAGGTTAGATTTAGTTAGATTTAACACAAAAAAACTTTAGAATTCACACAAAAATAAAATATACATTTCTTTCCTTATTTTCTAAATTATTTTACTTCAAGGGCAATTAAAATTGGGGATTTACTCAAAAAACTGAGTTGAGATGGAAGCATTTTGTATCCGATCATAGGGTATTGAAAACGGGGGATGCAGATAACCTTCCGTATTCTCCTTAAAAGGACGAGTTTGTGCTGTTTCTGAAGTATAATTAGGAAGATGCTCCTTTGGAAACAATATGACAAAATGGCTTTTGATTTCAAATTTTCGTTCATCAATTGGCAAGTGAGGCCAAAAATCCCGATGGGGAATTAATTCCTCTGGTGGAGAATTTATGGAAGGTCCCAATATCTTGTATAGTCTAAGGCAGTAGACTCCGATTTCCTAAAAGGAGAAATAAAAAAAATACGGTTTCTCCAATACTTTTTTTTGTTTGTTTAGGTCACCACTATTAAAGTTAAATTAAATTTTAAATTTTTCTTTTCTAAAAAAACAAAATAATAATAATTTTCACTTCTGCTATCTGATCACAATAGAATTCCTAATTTGAGGATGACATCCACATCGACCTGTGACCACCCAAGGTCAAAGCCGACTGATCGATATCGCTTTTTTTGAAACAACAGTGTAGCTTGTTTTTACTCATTCAAGCGTTAAAACACCACAGATTCTGTTGCAATCAAAGTAGTGGGCATTACTGGTTAAAGGTTGTATGCTGTTCAACTGCAATTGTGCTTATGTTATGTAAAGGGCGATTTTTTCAATCGTAGGTTTTTTTTTAAAATCGAATATAACACTCAAATTTGCATCAAATATTAAAATTTTTTATCGAAATCGACAAATTGATCTTTGCTATTTAATATTTAAAGATAATTTCATGTAAATGTTGTCCGCGGCTCCGTCTCAAAATATCTATTCGGAAGCTCCAATTTTTCGTCACTTTTTTAAGCATTTCGGCCTGTATTCCACGAATAACGCGTGTTATGTTATCCTGTAAGGCTTCAATAGTCCACATAGACTAACGACTTGATATAACCCCGCAAGAAATAATCAAGAGGTGATAAATCGCAAGATCTTGGGGGCCAAATCGAGAGATAAGCTGCTCACCAAATGCATCCTTCAACATATTCATTGTTTCACGAGACTTGTGACATGTTGCACCGTCCTGATGAAATCACATGTCAACCAAGTTCAACTCAGCCAATTGGTGCAAAAAAAATTTCTTGTGGTTGAGTAACACATGCCCAATCGCTGAGAAGGGCGACGAATAGACATTTCACGATCGTCGTTAACACTGGTCGCTACGGCTGCAATATTTTCTTCGGGACGCACTCTACGCATGCGAGCCGATGGTTTTATGTCCAACAAAGTAAATTTGGTGCGAAATTTGGAGATAACAGCACGAATTGTTGATTCAGCAGGTCGATTATGATGACCATCAAATGGTCTCATCAAACGATGCACATTTGTCACAGATCCCGAATTTCGATAATAAATTTCAACGATTTGCAATCGTTGCTCGCTTGTTAGCCTTTCCATGGTGAAATGGCAGAGTTTACTGTACACTTTCCACTTTAACAGATGACGTTTGGACGCCATTACCAACCAGTGCTGCCAACCTGAAAAACTTAAATCTTAAAAAACCACCCTATACAAAATCGTTAATATTTCGTGTTCATGGAGTTGCCAGATATCTTACTTTAAATTATGGCAATCTGATAATTTGAATCATAAGTTTTCGGTGGGATCATCTTTTGTAAATCAATGAAGAATTATTTGTGTTTCAGTATTATTGTAGGATTGCTACTTTGTAGCAATGTAATTGAAGCCTAGTTTTCACTTATAACCGTAGTGTGTAGCAGTCGAATTTATGCTTTTCTCGTCGTGTCTTTTACATCGCGTTTTGTGGGTGGGGATGATGCTTTAAATGTAAAGAGTAACGATTTTTCCGGTGAATATCCTTAAATCATGATAGATGCTTTGTGGGTTTCATCAAAACGTACAGGTTTACCTCTCTTTTGTTTTCTTTTGATTTTATTGTCAATCGACATCTGGTGAAGGGCGTCAACCCATCAATTAAGGCTTAAGATGTAACTTCCAGTTCCCATGACATTTTATAAATACATCACTTTTATTTTCGTTGGATCAATTCTCTTCAAAATGCGCAACCATATCCATCAATATATGTTGTTGTCTACGAAATCACCTCCAGACGAAAGTGTTTATAAATACAGACAACCCCATTCATAAAGTATCCTTTTTAGAATGCAAATTAGCCGCAATGGTATCTCCTGACCTTATCTACCAGACCCATTTGATGTAAGACCAAGATAAAGCTTAATAAAACACTAACAACTGAAGCATCACATTGAAGCGTCTACGGAAGTGCATTACTAAAGGCGTTGTCTGGCTTCAGTGAAACTACCATAATTTCGGTATCATTTAAATTATTAAAAACTATAAAATATCTCGAGCATTGAGAATTCATATCTCTTAAGCTCAACAATTAATTCTTTGAATGTGTTCTCCATTTCAAAGCACCAAAGAGGAGTTGATGGCGCAATGGATGGTTGGTTAAGCGTGTAGCCCCTGGGCACTCAGCAAAGCAAATACAAAGTTGCCTCTGCTCAAAGAAAAAAAAAAATATGTATTAAAATAAAAACTTTTTGGTGAATTGTAGTACAAGTTTTACTGTTGCTGATGATGTTGCGCTTCTAAAACATAGGAAAATATGGCAGAGTAGAATCAACGATGAAAAGCAAAGAGATTGGGGGAGGCTCCTCCAACAATGGCCAACTAACAGCTTTGATATGCACATTCGCCCTCAGATCAGCTCAGTTCAGCTTATGCAGTTGTACTTAAATGTTACAAATACAAAATTGCAATTTCTATACCAGAAAATGTATTTCTGTATACAAAGAGTATCTTTGTTAGTAGAAACAGAAGGGATATTTGAAAATAAAGTCTGTTTGTTCCACAAATAAAGCTTGTTTTAAAAACGAATTGCTTGTTGTTCTGTTGTGATAATTTGCTGTTATTTCTTGCTTTTCAATTTGTCCCCCAGGGGCAATGAAGGGCTAGAGGATGTTTGCTCTCAGCAGAAGCAATTATTGCATTCTATGTTCTTCGCAGGCAAATATCAAAAAGTTTATAATTAAATTCGAGCATTACCTGCGGATTGGATAAGAACGCAAAAAAGAAACACAAAATTCAACACAAAAAAGGAGAATCACCTTAATTGCATCTTAATTCGTTAGTTGTGGTACAAAATTTACGTTACTGCTTTAAATGGTTGAAGGTCTTTTGTTTTTTGAATCAAATTTGTACATTTGGTACAATTTGTACCAAAATCTAAAGAGGTCGTTTCTTGATAAAGTTCTATAAGAAAGATTTATGTCTTCTCAAGAAGAAGGTGATTATTAGTCTTAATCATAAATCTTCTACAGACTCATAAG
>JAHXMU010000647.1:272405-294290 GCA_019455685.1 Philornis downsi | reverse complement strand
GAATTTGGCACACTCCTTACGCTTGATAAACATAATTCTGGGAGTGAAAGTGGAAGGCACTGCCACACCCCTTCTAGTAAATTCCACACAAGTTGATCGATTCAAGCTTAATTTAACCACATATTCCTAGGTTTAGGTCTTTCATTCAATTGCATTAAATTCAATACAAATGAGAATGAATCAGACGTGTAGTAATTTTAACCTTCTGGTAAGTTTTTCCTTCTGGCTCCACGGGCACTTTTGCGCCAACAATTTTATGCAACTCATCTGACTGAAATTTCTGTACTAGTTTTAATGTTCTACACAACTTATGACGGAAATCGTAAATTTATTCATTGAAATCTTCTGATGGGGTTTTATTCAATAAAGAAATTTCAAGTTAAAAAATGTCAAGGAGTGTAATTATCATTTGCTGATTAATAATTAATGATTGGAGGCAATCTTTTTCATCTTCGTATATAATATCATACACATCATTACATACCCTTCACTTACAACGACTGTCGACGGTCAACCATTCCAAATGACCATTCAGTCATTTTAGTTCTCATCATAAAGACGATTTTATATGAATTTAATTTAAACTCTTTAACAGCATCCGTTTTGTGATGTGAAATCATATTAGTAACGATAACGATTCTAAAGCCCTTAACTAAACAATTTGCAATCTTTTGCTTTTTGCAACACAGAGAAAAAAGTATAAATTAACTCCTGTTTCTGCTGAGCACGAAGGGGAGTCATCCAGACAAACAATGGCATCACCAGTTAGCCAGCGAGAGGTACGAGTTGGCAACCGGGAATCAGCAACTAGCGGCATCCTGGGTTTGAGGGTATCAAACACATTAAACCCATCAGCCACATCAAGTGCAATAAAAATATTTGAGCGACATTTATGTAAAATGTTAAGATGAAAAACATCACACAGATGGACGGACAAATACGAGCACAAACAGATAGACAGAAGGACCGGACAGACAAGCTGATGAACAATCAGTGTTCTAGCTAAAACATATACAAACTCATATGGGGGTATATAAACGTGAATGAAAATGACAACTGTGTTTCAACGTTTCCAATTCACCAAAGGATTGTAATCATTATTGTTGTTGCCGTTTTTTTCTGCTGGTATCTGCACTTAAGGGATTTGAATGGAGTCTGACAATGGTCGCTCAAGTTCCAAGAGCGTCCCATATGCTGCCCTCCTATTAATGCAGTCAAACTAATGTACATCTATAGGTATGTATGTAGTATATGCAAGTATGTGTGTACAAAAAAGATATGTCTAAATGTAGTATTTGTCTGCATGACATTATCATCTATGATTGTGATATCCTGTGTCTGGTCATTGATGTGAACATTAGCATTGAAGTCGTCATCCGTTTAGGGACTCCAAAGTGAATGACGGTTGCATTAAGTAGCTCGCTCTGTTAGTGTGATAGAATCCAAACAATATAAAACAAAAAGTACGATGAATTTCAATGCGAGGGTAAACAAATGTCAAGTGCACATCAGCAAGTGCGAGGATGGCATGCAAACCACCTAGATTTGGAAGAAAAATACAGTGTAAATAGCCATAATTATGCCTCTACGCCAAAAGAATGAAGTCATATATCATATGAAGATATACTTATATTAATGTAATAGCCAGAAGGAAACGTTTAAACTACCAAGTATTTTATGACCAAATGTGTTTTATGACTTTTGAAGTCGATTGACTAAATGGGTCATATCGCATCGTTCCTTGTCCGAAATTCAACTTTTGCCTATAACTCTTAATTCGTACACTTCAGTAAACTACCTGCTGTTCATTGTAGTGCGCAGCATCTCCGGCACTAGTCATCGACTCAACCCGTCCAAAGATAATCTAGGTGGGAGTTTGACGGCACTCCCAAAGTAGATGGACCATTATGAGGTGGTTATATATGTTCGCCGAATCTGACAGCATTGCTCGAAGACCGTACCACTGAGATCTCTTTGTTCGGGTTCAGGACACAATTGCGACTGTAGCATCGTCAGGCAAATTTCAGCAAGATAGAGTAACTGCATACATAGCCAGGTCGGTTATGGCCGAATAAATTAATATTCAGAAACTCCACCTTTCGCTGGCTCCCAAGGTCACTTGACCTGACTGCACCAGACTTTTTTTATGGGATGGATATGTCAGGCAAGAGGTGTTTGGAACGAAACCAAGCTATTTGACTCAATTGAAGCAGTCCATTAAAACAATAATTGAGGCGAACCTGACTTCAATCCTTCAAGTCGCATTATATAATTTTCTGATCAGGTGCCACATATAAACATGGAGGTAGTTCACGGCCTTTCATCTTCAAAAACAATTAGTTATAAAAAATAAAATTCAATTTTCTGTACCAAACAAAAACAAAAAAAAAAAAAATGAAATGCATTGAATAAAAAAAAGTTATGTGAACTTCTTATTGCAGCACAATTGGTGCGACATCCAGTGCAAATTGTGATGTCTGTGTATGACAAATTAAATTAATGAATTTTATAACATTTTTGTTATACAGGGTGCCTGTCGGGAAGGTATACTACTTTATTTGTTTATAATTTTTGATTAAATGAAAGAGAATGGATCTTATATTGATAAATGTTTTACTTAATATCGGCAATTATGTTTGGAATGCAATATCAGATAAATGTCCGCCTCTGTTGGCCTCACAAATGCGAGCCCATTTGAGCACATTTTTCATTACATTCTCACACATTTCACACGGTATTTCATGAATTTCATCACGAATATTTTGTCTGAGTTGCTCAAGCGTTTCTGGTTTGTTTGCATAAACCTTATTTTACAGACAGCCCCACAAAAAGAAGTTCGGAGCAGTCAAATCAGGCGACCGTGAAGACCAATCAACATCACTATTTCTTAAAATAACGAATATTTTTATATTCCTTTATATATTTGTATTCCTTGATATTTTATTACATTCCATTATTTATTTCATTTGATCGCCTATATGAGTGCACTGAAAAAAATTGCATGAATGCTCTTCGTTCTTAAAATTTCTAAGAGTTTAGCCCCCAATTTTTCCCTAATTTGGCATCCATTACCCCGATAGTTTTTGCGGGAATATCCTACATCGTTGGGTTGGCGAGCTCGTGGAGTTTTAGTCGCTATGAATCACTTCGACGGGAAGCGTCGCGCATTTTGCGTGCGCGCATTTTACGGGAACTCTCCTTCATATATTGCTACTAGGCGGCTATATTGTGCTGAATATGGACTACGGCGAATTAGTGAAGCTCCGAGTGCTAATTTAATTAAAATATGGGTAAAGCGTTTTGACGAGACCGGTCCAAGAACATCTAGGACCGAAGACAATGTTGAGAGAGTTATGGAGTCAGTACGAGGAAGTTTGCAACGAATTTTAACATTGGATCTTAAACTGCATCCATATAAGCTGCAATTAACACAAGAATTGAAAGAGTCTGACTTCATAGCAAGGCTCGCATTTGCTAATGAAATGCTTAATCGATTTTCCAATTTTGACAATATCCTTTTCTCTGACGAAGCTCATTTCCTTATGAATGGGTTCGTAAACCGTCAAAATTGTCGTTACTGGAACACTGAAAATCCCAAAATCAAACACCAGAAACCATTGCATAGTCATAAAGTGACAGTATTGGCAGCAATCTCTGGCAGAGGAATAATTGGTCCTTTTTTCTTTGGAAATGCGCGGGGCCAAAACGTCACGGTTAATACGGAACGCTATGTTGAGATGTTGGACGGATTTTTGGCTCCAGAAATTGAAAGTTCAAGAATAGTGAATTCCAGAACTTGGTTCCAACAAGATGGAGCTACCTGTCACACATCAAATGACTTCATGGTGGTGGTGAAGCAGATGTTCCCTGGCAGACTGATTTCGAAAAGAGGTGATATCCCATGGCCGCCACGTAGTACAGACTTGACGCCTCTTGACTTTTTTTTGTGGGGATACCTCAAACACAAAGTCTACAGTAATAATCCAAGAAACATCGTTCAGCTCAAGGAGAATATCCGTGGTGAACAGGCAGCCATTATACCAGTCTTACTGAAGAAAGTTTTCAATAATTTTCGTTTGCGGTTAGAGGAGTGCCGTCGTAGAGAGGGTCACCATTTAGATGATGTAATTTTTAAAAAATGAACTCCATTTATTACTCTACAATGCCTTAGATTCATTTTAACCATACCTTTTGTATTTATTTTTTAATCTATTTTTTAAATATGCACGTTCTATTGCGCCACCCTGTATATAATTCATAGTACATGACACCCTACAAATTACAATTACGAAAATAAATACATATTAGAACCAATAGAAAGACGATAAAGGGAGTAATAGATACAAATACAAATTTTAAATTAGTACTACATAACATACCGTCAGCTTACCTTACATATAATAGACCCAATTACCACTGGAATAGAAAAACACAAAACTGCACATCTTTTAAACTTATTGTAATATTTAAAACACTAAACTGTAATGTCATACCATTGGCACATTTCTATCAGTGCATTGTTAAAAACAATAATAAAATCTGTGCTATCCCATCATCATTTAAGTATTACTCGTAACTCTTAAAAGGTTTTCTCCATAAAATATCCGTTCTTTAATTGGCCCAAACACATAACGATGTATAATTTACTGGAAAAGGATTACACACTTGTACGCACATTCACATTCATATTCACATACGTTTATTACAAATATCAGTCATTTTACAAATAAAACTAATCATATAATTTGTAATATCAATCGTATGTCAGTAGAAACGTTGAGATCTATTCTCATCAGAAAATCACTTAATAATTTCTACTTAAATTCTTTCATACAATGTTGCTGTGGATTGACAGTTGTGGTTTGAATTCTATAACTTGCGGTGGACAAAATTGCATATGGGACAAAGAACAAGAAAAGGAAATAACAAAATGTTAAGAATTATCTAAATTCTAGCTAATTTTCTATAATTTGTTGGCATTTTATAGCCCAGCAAACAGAGTTAGTATTGGAAAAAGAGGAGCTGGAAATGCAAGCCAGATTTAGGGATTTACGTTGTCACCAGAAACACTGAGGAATTTGAATGGTGTTCCACTGAGACATTGCTTACTTGAGATAGGTTTTCGATTAAGCTGTTAATTGGCCCGATTTACAATTTAATAAAAAAAAAAAAACAAAGACGAGAACTATCTAATATCTAAATTCTATCTAAATATCTAAAATTAAATATCTTTCGTTTCCTCTAATTACTATTTAGCCACATGTATAATAAGTGGAGTGATTTCAAAATAATCACACCAACAGAAATGAGACTAAATATCATTTGAAACCAGAAACTCTAACGCGCTAATATCTCGCTTCCAGTCCTCTTCGTTATACTTTCTCCTGTCGTGATCTGATATTTGAATGGGTGATGTAATTAAATTAAAACAATCGATATGATAGACCAATAGCGCCATGGTAAGTACACGCGACTAACGCACGTATGATCGCGGATTCGAGCCATGAACCGATATAGCAACCAATCTTTTATTAAATGACGATCACCTCGATAAGCTAAATAATGCTTTGTGCAGTCGAAATGTCCACAAATTTGGTAACAGCTGCTCAAACTGACATCCGAAATCGTCATCAAAACTCAGTCTCTTTTCAATGAATCTATGAAAAGAATGCGTGTAAGATCACGGAATTTATATCCCATTTGTGGAATGCAGCACATTGAGGTGAGAGCTGCCAGAAAAATGAAATGTAGTTGTATCGCGGCTGGAAACCACAATCATTCGCATTTTGAACGTATTTTCTGACCATCGTGCAAAGGATGGTCACAATAAATAAATAAAAAAGTACGCTCTGAATTGACGTACAATAAGGAGGTAAAATTATAATCTTTTCTTAGAAGTTCCACAGGATTAATTGCTTTTTTTCTTAATCGACAAATTTGTATATATGATGCCCTAAGCGGCGTGGCAACGCTGTCCATTTTCACTTTCAGAACTACGTTTATCAAGCACATTACATGTGCTAAGTTTCGCTGAATTCGGTACAACTATAAGATATGAAACTAATAGTATATGATTTGAACAGGTGAATTGTACAGAAGTTACCAGATCAAAAATTACTTGGCATAATATTCGAGCGTATTAAAATGGGGTTCCCATTGGGCTCTAATACGCAGCATCGTGCCATGGATGGCCGGTCTAATCTGACATAAATTAAATGTGATAAATTATTTTCTTTGTCAACTTTCGGCGTACTCTTTCGCAACGCATTTGAAGGATATTTTGGGTCAATAATCACACATTCTAATGTAGTGTTTGTCTTTCCGATTTAAAAAACTGCTAAATGAATACCATTTTTGTGCACTTTTTAGGCAACGTTTAAAAAGCTAAAGATGCGCCGACAATTGAAATACAGGATTATCTACTTAGTGGTTTCAAAATCGTCAGTCTAGCAAGGCTGTCAGCTGTTAAATACCTGACATCTGAAGTGTCATTTATTTAGTGAAAGGTTTGCCACTTACGAATATGGATCGTCTAACAATCGAATATCGCGCAAAAATAGTTAAAACTTACTACAAAAGTGGTGGATTCAAACGTGGGCACTTTTTGTGCATAATGGGGTGATTATGGTCGTCATAATTGAGCTACTGTACAAGGAATTGACAAGATTATAAGGAAATTTGAAGAGGCTGGAAGCGTTACAGATGTGGTCAGGCCTGTGCCTCATGGCAATGTACGCATTGCGGGAAATATCGCTTCTGTTAGTGAGAGTGTGGCGGATAATTCGCTGTGACCGTATAATAACTGTCTTTTTTGACCTGCAATTAAAGATTATGAACTGGACCATATTTAGTTTTATAAAACGGCGCTACGAGCCACACTGGACGGCCGATTCCGGAAAGCGTAATTTCACGTCTTAGCAGTATCAATTGGCCACCAAGATCATGCGCTTTGACGCAGTTAGACTGTTTTTTATAAGGCTACGTCAGAGATTGTGTTTACGTGGATAGTCTTCGTGCGTTGGAGCATTTGAAAATCAACATTCATCAAGTTATCGCCGAGATACCGTTCGAAATGGGCGAAGAAGTGGTCGAAAACTACCTCAAAAGGATTCACTCCAATCCAGAGGTGGTCATTTAAATGACATGATATTTCGTGCATAATGGCAAAATCCAAACATTATAATGAAATAAAAGTTTTATCGAAATCATAACTTTATATGTGTTTTATATAACTTTATTTTTGAAACCGAAAAATGGATAAACCGGTAGATTGTTTCGCTTTTAATTTTAATTCAAATTTATTTTGGGTATGTCCGCAAAAGGTGCAGTTTAATGCAAACTTTATATTGGACATTTCGTAGTTTGCCCCTAAAAACAATTTATTACTGCACAAAGATCCACATTTTGATGGTTTGACTTACCTAACTAATGCAATGATGAAGGATCGGCTATGAATCTTGTAATAGTTCTTAATTCACTGATCGAAATACAACTTTTTCTAGGTTAAATTGCATGATATCTCATGAGCTGCATTTTACTCTTAAAAGTGCCATTATGAGAATATAAAATAATTCTAAATTGATCACGTGACAGTTCATTGGACTATGTTGAAGCCAATCTGTCACGTTAATATGCCACATCTAAAATGTTTTCCAGTTGAAACTACTATCGCTGTTGAAACTACCACAACATTTAGTTGGGTTATCTCTCAGTATTGTTTCAAAACTCGAATGTTGTTTTGCAACAATGTAGTGTGAACATTTTGCTATAGCAATTGAACATCACTGAAATTGAAAGGCGTAAAGTGGTGCTAACAAAGATCCAGTCCTATTAATAGCATCGCATGGGAAATAATCGAGGTTTTTCGAATAGACCGAGGTTGAAGAAATAATAGGATAATGTAATGTCTTAACATAACGAACACCTGATAATGCATTTTAATGCATGAATGTAAAGGGTATTGCAACTGTTACCATTTTCATAGTCCAAATAGCAACTTTTGACTAGGCTTGAAATGCGAGTAATTTTAAAATTTTGAGAGGGGCAATAAATGAGAAATTATACTGTACAGAAGGAGTTTAATATGTCCACATATTTCAGCACAAATACAAAATTTCTAATGATATGAAATGCTAAATTTCTTTTGTTAACTTCTTTTCGCCACACAATTAATTCGCCCTACAACAAAAATCTATTAATATTAGTTGCACTTATTTTGGCATTGAATTAATTGGGAAACATTGTCCAAAACTACTTGTACTACTGAATGTTAGTTGCGCTACTGCACACTGAATTGAATGTGATGCAAGCATTTGCCAAAATTGGAAGCAATACAATTTTAATAATCTTTTGAGAATATCAATCAAAATGTAAAATATCAAATAATCAGATTATATCTGCAATTTCAGTTTTCGTTCTAGTGACTGCATTGTATTTTTGTACAAATTAATGCACCGGGGAATTTTTATTAGCCATTGTTTCAAAATTTGTCGGCAAAAATTGATTACAAACAGATGACAGAATTACAGACAAAACCGATGCATAGTAGCAGAATTTGTTAGCAATTTGTACAGCATCGTGCATTCATTAGCAAGTATTTTACAATCGTCTGTGGAAAACATAAAATGTAATCATGGCGTTCATTAATTTTAAATTGAATTGTGTTTGGTGGAATAAAATGCAATGTGCTGTAAGTAAAATGTCAATTTGTTCTGAAGACATATTGGTACATTGATTGATATTTGAAACAGGCAATTATCGACTATTTGATGGCGTACTAATTGTTAGAAGAGTAAAGTGGTTGTAGGAATAGGTCGTTTTATTCTATAAAATAATACAACGTTATCCATTTTTTTGTTTTAATCGTAAAGTTCAATAAAATACCACATAAACCTGTGATTTCGATGAAGATTTTATTTCATTATAACGCCTGGAACTTGCCATTATGTATGAAATATAATGTCATTTAAATGATCGCCTCTGGAGTGGTTGCAATGGATCCTTTTGACGTTCCTTTAGCGTCATTTTCAAAAAAATGCAACCCAACGACATCTCTAAACCGTAATGAGCACCAAACAGTCACTTTTTCCCGATGCAATGGCTTTTCCAGAACCACTTCTATGTTCTACGAACCCCTAATGCGTTGCTTGTTGACGTAGCCGCCGAGTGAGAAATGAGCTTCATCTCTGAAGAATATTTTGTTCGATTGAAAGCCCACTTTTGAATCATCACAGTTTTAGTAGGTTTCAACTATTTTTACGGGTTCTTCGGTTGTTAAACAATCCATATTCGTAAATGGCAAACCTTTCACCAAATAAATAACACTTCAAATGACAGGTATTTAACAGCTGATAGAATTGGCAAGCTGTTTTGTGGCGATTTTGAAACCACTAAATGAATAACCTTGTATAACCATTAGAGCACAGTTAGAGCAAAAAAGATGCTAGACATACTGTAAAGTGACCGAAGAACGTAGTGTTGTGTTATGTGTTTGTTGCTCTTCTTTTTAGTTCTGCGATTAGAGAGCTTCTACATATGAGTTTAGAGTCAGTTTCTTTAACTATTGGCTCCATCTCTATCAAATTGTAGTTGATGATTGAGGGGAGTTATGCCGTTGAAACAGCCATACAACCATACATTCGAGATGAATTTCAAGAATGAGCTCAGCCAATCACTTTCCCATGGGTGACTGAATGATTTAGACTAGTTGTTGTCAATAGTTGACCATTGATTATATTGCCGCCAAGAAGCAGTTCTCCAGACAGATGAAATAGTCTTTCAGAGCAACTGCCAACTGCGATTATATACCTTCTATATATGAGTTTATAGTCAGTTACTTTAACTATTGGCTCCATCTCTATCAAAATTTAGTTAATGATTGAGAGGAATCATGCCATTGAAACAACCATACAACCATACATAGATTCGAGATGAATTTCAAGAATGAGCTCAGCCAATCACTTTCCCATGGGTGACTGAATGATTTAGACTAGTTGTTGTCAATGGTTGACCATTGACTATATTGCCGCCAAGAAGCAGTTCTCACAGGCAAATGAAATAGTCTTTCTGAGTAACTGAGAACTGTTCGGCCCGAGTCTTCTACAAAAGATACGAGTAGAATAAAGGAGCTCGAAATTTAATCACACCAATATAACCTACTAAATGTTCTGTTAGTGAAAGTGTAGCAGTTAATCCGAATTTGTCGATTCCATGGCGTTCTCAGCAACTGGGCCTATCTTACAGCTCATTATGGCTTGTTTTGCATTTGGATTTGCACCTCCATCCATACAGCAGAGTCCAACTCACACAACAATTAAAGCCGGATGACCATTCACAACGCCGTAGATATTCTGATTGGGTGCTATAACAACCAGCTTTCAGCACTGATTTTTCGAACAAAATTTTCTTCAGTGATTTAAGCTCATTTCTCTCTCGGTGGTTACGTCAACAAACAAAATTTTCACGCATGGGGCTCGGGGAATCCAGAATTGATTGTGGAAAAGTCATTGCATTCGGAAAAATTGACCGTTTGGTGCGCATTATGATCTGGTTGTATCATTGGATCCTATTTTCTTCGAAAATGACGCTGGAGGAAACGAAGAAACTGGGGAAATTGAAGATTATGAACTTGACGATATGTGGTTTCAACAAGACGGTGCCACGAGCCACGCAACACGACCGGTTTTGGCTTTATTGCAAAAAAAGTTTTCTGAAAGTGTAATTTCACGTTTTGGCTGCGTCAATTTGCCACCAAGACCATACAATTTGATGCCGTTAGAGTTTATTTACGGGGCTATGTTAAAGACCTTTTTTACGCGGATAGTCCCCAAATGTTGGAGCATTTTAAACTCAATATTCTTCCAGTTATCGCCAAGATACTGCCCGAAATGTGCGAAAAAGTGATCGATCGAAACTACCTCAAAAGAATCCACTGCTGGAACCAATCCAGAAGCGGTCATTTAAGTGACATTTTATTTCGTACATAATGGTAAAGTCTAAGCATTATAATGAAATAAAAGTTTCATCAAAATCATAACTTTATGTGTATGTTTTAAATAACTTTACTTATGAAACCGAGAAATGGATAACGCTAGATGTAGTCTCTTTGCCATTCTACATTTAAATATACTTAATGAATTTTTCGCTCATTCTCAACTAATACTGTTTGAAGTATTTGCGGCTGTTTTACTTTTGCGCTGTTATGTCTTAATAAAGCCGTTGCCAAAATAATTAACTGCTTCTGAGCCCCTACGCAATTATTTAGCTTGTAGTCTGTTTCTTAATTGTCATATCAACGTAAAACAATTTAATTGTCGCACTGATTAGATACAAAAAAAAAAAAAAATCAATAATAAAATATCAAATTCGGCGTATTGCTTCATCAGCAAAACCGGATTTTCGACATCGCTTGCATGTTTCAACAATAACTTTAATTTGTCGTTGCAAAATAGCTACAATAAACGCCAACAACAGAATGCATAATTGCTCTATACCGTTGGATAGAAGATAAAACATATTAATTTTATTAAAACTCATTTTTATTAAGATCTAATAATCACTGGTGCAGTAACAACAAAACATATTGATATAATTACAATATTGTGTGCCGAACAACAAAACTGAATAAAAAAGTCAGAGAAGACATGTGAAAAATTATACCAACACCACGGCTCGCACTAGATGGACGGATTTGAAGGAAGATAACATCAGCCAGCAGCCATGGCTGACGGTTGATGACACGGACACAGAGACATGCGGACCAACAAAAAAAAAAAAAAAAAAAAAACAGACATATGCAATCATAGTATCTGGCGGTCAGGGGACGTGCAGCTTAAATGCAGCTGCTCTTTCTCGCATTTCCGTTAAATCTATCAGTGTTACAAATTGTATCGAGAGCAACATGAATTTATTACTTCCTGCGCGTTCTGATATGTGGTGGTTGGTTACCAGCAGATCCATGCATATGTAGCATTGGACGCGCCGCCAAGATGATGGTCGTCCAGTCAAAGCAAAAGTGTATTTGACCATATGATCAGCGCATGTGACCATCCAGCGAACCAAACACAGATGTAACATTATGAACATTGGCAAAAAGTCGCGAAGGATTGAAGTTGTGTTGTGGCATAGAGTAGTGGAGGCACAAAGCGGGTAGAATTTTTCTTTTATTTTTTAATGACAGCAATTATGGTATTTGACATAATTCATGGAAATAACAGTTGGGAAAGTACGGCGGCTAAGAATACTTTGAGAGGTGTGGGAACAGTGATGATAGCCACGTATAAGCGCAGCATTCTGAAACGAAAGAAATTCATAATACATGATGTTCACTATTGCATAGTGGGCGGTATAGAAATTTTTGTCAGGTAAACTGACTTACACATATCTTCACCCAATGGCTATTTGCATTAGTACAAAAGTGTGCGTAGTGTTAGAAAGGGCGTGGTAAACCGCTACATTCCTGTTAGCAAATGAACAACACTGAATGTAGTATAGGGTGATTTTTTAAAATTTAAGTTTTTCAGGTTGGCAGCACTGGTTGGTAATGGCGTCCAAACATCATCTGTCAAAGTGAAAAGTGTTCAGCATACTCTGCCATTTCATCGTGGAAAGACTAACAAACTAACAACGATTGCAAATCGTTTAAATTTATTATCAAAATTCGTGCTCTGTAACAAATGTGCATCGTTTGATACGACCATTTCATGGTCGTCATAATCGACCTGCTGAATCAACAATTCGTGCTGTTGTCTCCAAATTTTGCACCAAATTTACTTTGTTGGACGTAAAACCATCGACTCGCATGCGTAGAGTACGTACCGAAGAAAATATTGCAGCCGTAGCGACCAGTGTTAATGACGTAAAATGTCAATTCGTCACCGTTCTCAGCGATTGGGCATGTGTCAACCACAAGGAATTTTGTTTTTGTCTCAATTGGCTGAGTTGATCTTGGCTGACATGTGGTTTCATCAGGACGGTGCAACATGTCACACTGTTCGTGAAACAATGCATATGTTGAGGGATGAATTTGGTGAGCAGTTTATCTCTCGATTTGGCCCTATGAGTTGGCCCCCAAGATCTTGCGGGGGGTTATGTCAAATCGTTAGTCTATGTGGACAAGCCGAACACTATTGAAGCCTTACAGGATAGTGTTATGTTATCCTGTAAGGCTTCAATCGTGGAATACAGGCCGAAATGCTCGAAAAAGTGACGTGGATTTTCCGAATGGACATTTTCAGACGGAGCCGCGGACAACATTTACATGAAATTATCTTTAAAATTTAAATGGCAAAGACCAATTTATCGATCGTAATTTTAATATATGATTCAAATTTGAGTGCTTTATTCAATTTTTAAAATGACTACGATTGAAAAATCACCCTTTACAACTGAATGAATGATATGAAGCCAAGAGTATATGAGTTAGTTTACGCAATTTATGTTGGAGATACCAGGAAAGGCGTTGTCATCCATCCGATTTTTTCATATTTTACCAAACATTACAATTAAACTTCGATCTACGCATTTTTACATGGAAAATGTTTAATATCGCTTAACAGGTAAATTTGTATGGGAGCTACCCTAATGATCATGGCACTGCCGCCCAACTTCATTCCCAGAAGTTTGTCAAACGCATGACATGTGCTGAATTTGATGCAACTGCTTGAAAAATATGATGCTTAGAATACAATGGTTATATCGGCCAATTTGTATGGGAGGTAGCAGAAGCAACGTGGTTAAGTAATAGGTTTTTCTCCAAATTTTGCCCGACTCTGAAAAGTAGTACAATGAGCAAAAATTAAGCATATCAACGACTATGAGTTATGAGCTAAGAAAATCGGTTAATTTTTGTGGGTGGTTCAAGGAGAGGCGGTCCGGTAAATTCTATACAGAATTTAGTGTAGCAGCGTATAAGATATGAATTTAAGAACATATGGATCACATGTCACATGTACGGAAAGTGCCAGAATTAGAGTGGTTAACTCAATCAATTTTTTAGATTTTGCTAAAAATTATAGATGTGAATTGTGAACAAAAATTATCTACGAATTGAGAATTACAGGAAAAATGTGAATTTAGGAAAATCAATTAATTTGTATGAGAGGTACCAGCAGGAATACCATTTACAATCCCCGGTTAGGATCTTGAAAAATATTCGGCTGAATCAAGTTTTAGAAAGTTTCATAAATGTTCACTTTAGTTATCATAGCCAGCCAGATAGGTAAACGAACATCGCTTAATCGATTCAAAAAGTCATTGGTCAAAGAAAATTCGCTACCTAAGAAGCCTCCTTCTGGGTGCTGCAATTTTGTCCAATCAAATTATACATACCTTCATTTTTTCGACTGAAAGTATAAGATTAACTAAGTCGTTAATTTTTGAATGACTGATTCAATTTTAAAGAATAAATTTTAGACTGACTGAGGCGCAATAGTTAGCACACATGACTATTGCTTGTATGGTCGCAGGTTCAATTCCGCATACAGCCGCCTATCATCATTTGAGCGGTGGTCACCTCGATGTGTCTGACTAACATTTCGAATAGTCGAGTAATTGGCAAATATTATAAAAGCTTCTCAAACTGTTACGTACGGAATCGTCGTTAAACTGTAGGTCTCATTGAGTGAGTCTAATAACTCAAAACTTCCCCGTATCTCGTTCACGAGATGCAAAGGAATATAATTTTTGTTCAATTTTGACGATTCAATTTCAGACTTGCTCAGCAATTTCGCACGAAGCAAAATTGCGGGATAACGTAAAATGAGGACATATTTAGAAACCTTTTACTATAGCCTAACTCATTTCTGTCCTTAATCAGAATTAATATTATACAGGGTAATAAAAATGAGTTCAAGGTTCGTATGTGGCGTAAAATAGTTTTGTTGAAAAATGGATTTAAGAGTTTTTCTTTTGAAATATAACTTATTCGGATATTTTTTATAAAATTATTTTTTTAATAAAGAAAATTATTTGTGCAAGACAAGTAAGATGCATTAAATGAGATGTAATTCTTATGGCTGTACTAATAGTATGCAATCCTATATTGATACTACACCGGCATATTACATTCATCACTCTGTAATCGTCTGTAGTTGTCAGAAGTGCTCAACAAAAGCACAATTTCTGAAACTGGCGAAATATGAAATGTTGAAAATCCACTTGATTACATAATTTGATGTAAACAAGAACTTATTTATAGTTTGTCGCATTACAAAATGAGAGTACAGGGCTATCCATTTAGTGGCTTCAAAACCACCGGTCTGGCAAGGCTGTTAACTGTTAAATGCCTGTCATCTGTAGTGTTATTTATTTAGTGAAATGTCTGCCATTTTCGAATATGGACTGTTTAACAACTGAAGAACACGTAAAAATAGTTAAAACTTACTACAAAAGTTGTGATTGAAACGAGGGCACTTTTCGTGCATTATGGGGTGATTGTGGTTCTTATAATCGACCTACTGTGCTAGGAATTGACAAGGTTATATAAGAAATTTTAAAAGACTAGAAGCGCTACAGATGAGGCCAGGCCTGTGTATCATAGTAATGTGAGCACTGCCGAAAATATTGCTTCTGTTAGTGAAAGTGTGGTGCTTAATGCAAATTTCAATTCAGAGCGCTTTGGCTATATGATAACCGACTTTTTTCGTAATTGAAGATTCTGAACTGGACGGTATGGAGTCTCAACAAGACGGTGCCATGAGCTACACAACACGACCGATGTTGGCTTTATGGCATGAGAATATTCCAGAATGCATAATTTCACATAATTTCCAGCGAGGACAATTACCCACCAAGATCATGGTATTTGACGCCGTTAGCCTTTTTTTTTTTTTGGAGCTACGTCAAAAACCGTGGTTACGCGGATAATCCCCAAACGTAGAAAAATTTTAAAATTAACACTTGTCAAGTTATCGCCTAGATACCGCCCGAAATGTGCGAAAAAGTGGTGGGGAACTATCTCAAAAAGGTCTACTGTTGCAACCAATCCAGAGGCGGTCTTTTAAATTATATTTCGTACATAATGGTATTGTCTAAGTATTACAACGAAATAAAAGTTTCATGGAAATCATAGCTTCATGTGTGTGTCTTGTTTAATTTTACTTTTGAAACCGAAAAATGGATAACCCAGTATGATTATCATAGGCGGAAAGCATATTCTCATAGTGCCTCTTAAGCACATCTTCATGATATTTATTCCAGAATAAAAAAGCACTTCGTACATTCTTATTAATCTAAAAAAAATCTTCTGTAATCTGGTTTGCTTATTCGAGATTTAGTCCGGAAATTAAATAGATTTCCTCCAAATAAGCCTCTTGGAAGGGCATGCTATGGAAATAAGTTATTACGAATAGTTCAAAAACTGGATTTTTATGTAAAAGCGTTATTTTAAATTCAACACTGAATTGGTTTACATGATTTTGACTTTATATCCAAGATATTCTTACTACTTAAAAAAAAATTCTTACTTGAATAAAATTTTAGAAAATCTAAACCTGTTGTCAGAAAAGGGCCACTGTTGCTGGCATAACTTAGTTTTTGTTGAACTTTTTGTAAGTTCAAATCGAAACCAACAAATTTCGCTATATTTCAGTGTAGTTCAATTTACTAAGAACAACTACATTTGTGGAAGGTATAGGAATTTTTTTGTGTAAGCGGTAAATATTTGAATACCGTGTCTTCAAAATTACTATTTTTGAATAACTTCTAGTTTTTTTTTGCTGGGATGATGTACTGTGCCAGCCCCTAATAAACTAATATACGAATCTCGGTTATACTACTAAACACAA
Organism: Philornis downsi; assembly: GCA_019455685.1. Lineage (NCBI taxonomy): Eukaryota > Metazoa > Arthropoda > Insecta > Diptera > Muscidae > Philornis > Philornis downsi. Next base: position 277,506 of record JAHXMU010000647.1, on the reverse strand, counting down.
TTAATTAAAAACGCTAATATTCTGAACAATTCCATTAACATTGAAATTATCTATGTAATGAAACTCGTTTATTCATATTTCTATTACCAAGCTATAAAATGCATTGAATTGTAATTAATTCATTATTCCTATGCGTGATTCTGCTGCGGATTTTCTATGATATTATGATATTCATGCATAACATTTGAAATCATAAATGCAAAAGTTGTTTAGTTCGCAAATAGCAACAAAAGAAATATTGATGCATTTGCTGCATGTATCGATCAGAGAGTACGAGTATTTTATATCGTAGTTATTGCAGAATTGCTCCAGTATGAAAGTGTTGCATTTGTTGAATTTGGCAGCTGCTACATCGTTGCAACCTTATCAGCCGTCAGCCAACTTTCAACATGTCTCAAGTGCCGCAGATAATGGTCTAGTGGCCGATTATAAGTGAAATGGTCGACGGTTGTATCAGATTATTATTCACTTTATTCGTTCTAATCTAGCATTTTCCCATGGGAATCAGGTTAGCGTGTATTCTATACGTTTTGGGTTGATGTTTGAATACGTTTTTGGTAAACGACAAGGATGACTGTTAGACAAAAAAGGAATCTGTTCTAAAGTGAATTATGGGATTTCTCTTAGAGAATTTAATGTCAGCGTCAATGAGTGATTACCTGATTGATCGTTGTTAATTTTTAGCAATACATGATGATGGTAATGTTAAGTTTCACATTTATTTCACAAAAGGAAAAAAGAACTACAACTCCCATTACATGTCACCAATAAAATCATGAGAACCACTATTTAAAGTGTTGTCAGCCGTAGACAAAAGAAAGATCGTTGTTCATACTGCAGTTTGACATGCTAAATAAATGGATATATAGCTAATCGAACTTACTCGCGAAACATAGGAGGGGATTTAAGGATTTTCAGTAATCCTTTATAAAAATTCAATAAAATAAATACGCCCTTTGAAGCACATTTCTTTAGATTTTTGTTTTTTTCGTTTTCAAGTCAAGTTAAATAAAACACATTTCGATGAAACTTTTACTCAATTATAATGCTTGGTCCTTGCCTTTATGTACAATTTCATGCCATTCAAATGAGCGCCACTGGATTAATTGCAGCACTGGATCCTTTTAAGGCAGTTTTCGACCACTTTTTCGCATATTTCGGAATGTACCTCGGCGATAGCTTTTTATTTTCAAATACTGCAACGTTTGGGGAATATCGGCATGAACACGGTCTTTGACGTAGCCCTACAAAAACGTCTTACGGCGTCAAATCGCGTGATCTTGATGGCCAATTGACGTCGCAAAAACGCCAAATTACGCTTTCTGTGTGGTTCGTGGCACCGTCTTGTCGCAACCACATATCGTCCAGTTCATAATCTTCAATAGGAGACCAAAAAAAGTAGGCTATCATACGGCTATAGATCTCTGAATTCAGCGCACTTCGTTCATAGGCTCCTCCAGCGTCATTTTTGAAAAAATACAGCCATTTGACACCTCTAGACCATTATGCACATCAAACAGTCACTTTTTTCTTACGCAAAGGTTTTCCACAATCACTTTTGGGTTCTCCGAGCCCCATATGCGGCAATTTTGGTTGTTGACGTAACCCACAAGTGAGAAAATGCGCTTAATCGCTGAAGAAAATTTTGTTCGAAAAATCAACATTGAAAGCCAGTTGCTGTAGCACCCAATCAGCATATTTACGGCATTGTGAATGGTTAGTCGGCTTTAATTGTTGAGTGAGTTGGACTTTATATAGATGGAGGTGCAAATCCAAGTTCAAATTATGCCATAATGAATCGCAAGATAGTCCCAATTGCTGAGAACTCCGTGGAATCAATAAATTCGGATTATTCGCCATTCTTTCATTAACAGAAGCTATATTTTCAGCAGTGTGTACATTGCGATGACGCACAGGATTGACGACATCGGTAATGGTTTTAGTCTCTTCAAATGTCTTTCTAGTATTGTCGGAAAAGGATTTCAGATGACTATACCGCATTCAAAGCCTAAGTAGCTACAATAAACATGTTGTTTTAGCTTCTCACAGAGGAGTTACAATAAGAGACTGGTGAAATTAGTTCCAATTCACTGTGATTCATAATGTACTAAGGCTGATACAGCCTACGAATATCAATTTAGAGGCGAAAATCTTACAGTGCTATGTCATCTCCGCCATAGTTAGTTGGTTTAGTTGCCGTTCTAGACTGGAGTGTATGACAAATTACAGTAGGGGAAGTTTTAGAGGATTTGAGCGGACATTTCGTAATAGTAATAATGTTTAAGGGTTAGATATCATTTATATGAGGGTTACTAAGGGTGTGGAAATCCCATTGTCATAAATTGTGCTAAGCGATTGACGAAATTTCAGAAAAATCAATCGAGGACAGGGGCCTAGCAATTTGGGTCATTTTGAATCCCAAATCGGAATTTTGATTAACAATCCTTATAGATTTATTCCAGTTATCTTGTCAAGGTTTAAACGTCAAACGTGAAAATTCCGAAACGAAAATTCGTCTTTAGTTTGTAATTGTAACCTTTCTATTATCAAATGATCGATGACCTCATCTCTATAGGTGAGGCTACGAAAAGTACACGACTGTTATCTTTATTAAACCTGTACAGTATGCTTAAAGCACTAATGCCGACATTGGCATCTTTTTGACTTTGTACCTTTGTATGATTGCGTATACATGAAATGATTTGAAATGAAAATTCTGTAAGTCAGCGTAAAAGTGAAAAGTCATTAACAGACCCAAAGGCAAGTGAAAATCCTCGAACGTCATTAACGTTGTTGGTGCCATAAACTGCAAAAGAACCGCAAAAGTGTCTATGAACACGCTTGTATCATTGGCAAGAGTGCGAGTGAGCACTCACATTAGCTACGTTTCAAAAGAAGGTAAAAGTCGTATTCATTTCCTTCGTTTTATGCTGCTGCGGAAAATCAGAAGTTTGTATATATTTTGCGTAAAATCATACAGACGTATGCAGTGAAATAGAAAAAGAGCATCTGAGACACTTTTATGCTAACAAAGATATTAAGATTCAAATCCCTGCCAGAGTAATTGATACTCTGAAGGTGGGGAAAGTGGAATATATATTAAATTGTATGTGCATATAAAAGACATGTGAATTACATACCTTACATATTACATTTATATGCACACAAGTACTTAATACTTCACAAAGTTCATTAGAGAATATGTACAGTATATGAAAATTTATATTCTGCGTTATTTTCAACAGTGAAAAAAGAACATATTTAGTATATAGTCATGAGCACAGTTAGACTACTAAACTTGTAAATATAAGTAGCTACTTATTCCAAACTTAAAGCATGAGAACAAAATGTGCTGGCCATGACCACAAATAATATGTAGGCTAATAATCAATTTAAGGAAGAAGGGATTCCTCACAGAATGCATCCAAATTAATCCATGAACAAAGCCACATTTATATATTCGCTCAAAGGAGCACCAGGAATTGATAATTAAAACACCATATATTTATTATTCACTCAAATTGATTGCATCGCCTTTAATGTAACCCCCTTTTCCGAAAAAAATTAAGTTATTCCAACCACTGGCAAAATTGTCCAAACACATTTTCAGAAAAAAGAATCAATCAGATCCATTTTCAATGAATGCAGTGGATCTATCATGTTATTTGTTGAGAAATTCATTCACAATGATGACATTGTGAAAAAGTGCATTGTTATGATGCAAAATCAGTGAGTGTTCTTTCTCCAAATCTGTCCTTTTTTTAATGAATTTGCTCATTCAAATTACACATAGCTCTAAAATAATATTCCTTATTTATCATCTTACCTATTGGCAAGATTTGCGAGTGCACAACATTGCGATAATCAAGGAAAACAAACAACATTATTTTGACTGTGGCGTAGTTTTTTCATTTCGGCTCAGTTGGAAGGCGCCATTACGAAGATTGTTGATTAGTTTACACTTCAATCTCATAAATCCATGCCTTATCATCAATTATAATACGTTTTATGGATATGGCATTAGAATTGATTCGTTCTGTCATGCCATCAACGATCTTTATGCGATTGAGTTAAAAAAAACGTTTTAGAACTAGTTGATCGGCAATGCTTTTCATATTCAAACAAACAATTGTGTAAAATGGTACGAATTAATTCATGAGATACAAAAAGTTCAGCGGATATATCTCTCTTAGACTTAAACGATGATTTCCAGTCACCATTTTCTTCATTTTATCGACGTTAATTTCAGTTGAAGCATTCTGTAATATTTTCAGCGATTCGTCACATAAAATATATATTTAAAAAATTTAAGTCAATTTATGTGTTCAATAATTTTATCCACTGCAAAAATTGCTAAGGACACTGCAAATAATTTGACAAAATCGAGCACTATAAACGCGCACTATAAATATACAATGTGAATATAGAGAACAATTGTGTCAACTTAGTGACGAATAGAATTTTGACATTCCCTTTAAGCAGACTTTACAAATTATAAATTCCCGATACTTCATTGGCAAAACATAAAACTTCAGCAAAAGTGAGCTCCTGTTTACATCCCAAGAACGAACACAAATTGATCGTCCAATCCTATTATAGTTAAATTGTTGAAGCTACAATTTTGACTTTTGATCTAACTAACTTTTCAGTATTTACAAATAAATCTCCTTGTATCCTATGGATAATAGGAGATATCTTCGCATTCGGAGAATTTACACATGTTGTTCCTTCAAGACTCATTAAAAACAAACCTGCAGTTTAATACCGATTCCGGACGGCAGTTTGAGTAACATATCGGCCAAACTGCCACCGTTTCACGAACAAAATATGATTACATCTGGGTTAGAATCCACTTTCACATGCATTTTAGTCGTGCATACAAATCATCATAACAAATTCGGCCAAAAGCCAAATTTTTCTAATATACTTTGTCCCAGTTGAATATCAATATAATTTAAAAAACTCCATGTTTTGATACAGTCCATAAAAAAAGAACATCCGATGTCTGATTTTGTAGCTTTAAAATCCATATTTGAAATTTTGTGTATATTTAGAATATACGATAAATTTAGGTATAGAATAAAATAGAATGTTGGCTTAT
>JAHXMU010000647.1:253321-272005 GCA_019455685.1 Philornis downsi | reverse complement strand
AATATACGATAAATTTAGGTATAGAATAAAATAGAATGTTGGCTTATATTTCTATATGAAATTCATACAAATTTAAATTCCAAGTTATGCTCTTTCTCTTTTTGAAGATTATACTTTTAATAGAAATTATGTTTATTTTCATATCTACAACTGAAAAAATAAAAGTATAAGTAAACTAGCCGACCCAATAAGAAGGCGCAGAGATATATAATAGTTTCTGTATTTTGTTTATAGTAAGAACTGCCAGACTCCTTAAAATAGTCATCAACCGCAGACCTCACCTCTTCATTGTTAGCATATCTTTCGCCACCGAGCTATTTTTTCAAGTTTGGAAATAGAAAATATTCAGAGAGAGTTAAATCTGGCGATTAAATTGCGTGATAAAACAATTCGAATTTTAATTAATTTTATTTCAATTTTGGCCATCGCATTAGTGGATGTATTAACTGGAGTATTGGCTTGATGAAACAACACTTTCTTTTTCACCAAATACTGCCTTTTTCCACAATTTCATCGCTTAAGTGCTGCAATAAATTAGAATAATAATCGAGGTTGAAGATAATCAATAAAAATAATCACATGCGTATGCCAAAAATCAGACGCCATGACTGCCTGCAAATGAAACCGCATTCGTCTTCTTTGGACACGATTCTTCTTATCCGGTTCACTACATAGGCTGTTCTTTCATTTTAGGTGTGAAGTGGTGGGCTCATGTCTCATGCATGGTTATAAATTGAAACAAAAATTCTGCTTTATTGCGGTGAAACATCGCCAAACACTTTACTAAAACATCTTCACGACTTTCTTTTCACCCTATTGAAAGCAAGCGCGGCAACCATCTTGCTCACAGCTTTCTCATCTTCAATATACAATGCTTACCATTTTTTGAAATGCCTATCACTGCAGCTGGCTCATGCACCTTAAACCGACGATCATCTAATACCATTTTGCAGATTTTCTTAACTGTTTCTGGCGTGGACACTTCAATTGGTCGACCACTACGGTGATTGTCTTGGCATCACGTACGGCCTCGTTTAAACTCTGCTACCCAATATTTTACGGTCGTAAACGAAGGCGCTTACTTCCCCATAGTAGAATATATTTCGGCCTTAATATCGGTTGGACTGAGACCTTTCAAATGAAAATGTTGAATTACACAATGATGATAAATTTTATCCATGTTCACAAATTCACTGAGATCGTTTACTTTTGATGGCTCAAATAAGAATACTAAACAACGTGGTACCTTGAAATTTAAAAAATAGATTTTATAAGCTTGACATTTTTCACTCAAATAATTTTTTCAAACTACTGGCACCATCTATACGTCGTATAGGCTAGTTTGGGATACAGATTACTTGATCATCTATTATAATATCTTTAACGACCGACAGTCGATGTACGGACTCGCTAACATAGTGAGTCCTTCTTAGTGACCTTTCAAAGAGAATTTACAGAATCATTGCCATTCTTCCACGCTCAAGCGAAGAACACAATAATAGTAGAAAGTTAGTCCCATTGAGTTATATTTTTGTCAGTGACAACCTCTCATCTGCCTCTGCCTTAGTAGATTTCTTATTGAAATCATTGTAAGTTTATAGAATACATCAAGAGCTCGTAAGTAATAAAAATTTATGAAATTACCTTTATTTCTATGCTATCTTTTTCTTCCTTCAGCACTGCCAGGTTCGGTATTACAAAAATTGTCTGCAACATCCTGGTAACAACTATTGCAACCAGCACAGAATGACTCATATATTAATTGTCTGATCATAATGAAACTTTGACAGATTTTCCCCCAGCTGTCTGGGATAGTTTCTAAATGGATTAGGGCACTGTGCAGGGGTTTAAGAGTAAGACTTTTTAAAAGTTCTGCCCATTGCCAATACGTTTAAAATGTGGTAACTAATAGTTTTTCATAATAGAGCCCATTTTCTTAAGAAATATAAGTAATTTCCTTTTAACGTGGCTCCGTAGAGAAATTTCGGAAAAAACCAGTTTACTCGTCTTTTTTGCTGGTCGAGTACCCGAAATCTGGATTCCTGAAAAAAAAACTAAGTTTCCACTGTTTGCCAATAGATGGCGTCAGCTGTAAATGTTAGTCGATTCTGCCATAACCTAAACGTCATGAGCCAAGCTAGAGGCTAATGGTTAACATGCCGTTTCGACTCAATAGTAATTTTCTTTTGACGTCATATTCTTTTGGTTACTTGAATATACATAATTTTGTGCCAAATATTCGTCATATACGCGAAGTGTTGATTTTGACCTTTCAATCGAAGAAAACGGCGGCTGAAGCTCATCGAGAGCTTCAAAACGTTTACGGAAATGCGGCTTAAAGGAAGCAATGTGTCGAAATTGGTTCCATTGCTTTAAAGATGATGATTTTGATGTTGACGACCGTTCACGTGAAGGAAGACAAAAACCTTCCAATAGACTGAATTGACGGCATTGCTTGATGGGGATCTATGTCAAACGCAGGTAGAGCTTGCTTCAGTATTAGAAGTTACCCGCCAAGCCATTTTCAAGCGATTGCATGCGTTGGCAATAATTCAAAAGCAAGGAATTTGGGTTCCTTATGAGTTGAAGCCAAGGGATGTTGAGGGTTATTTTTTTGCCTGTGAAAAACTGCTTCAGCAACAAGAAGGGAAGGGTTTTTCCATCATATTGTAGCGGGTGATGAAAAATGGACTGATTACAGTAATCCAAAGAAAAGGAAGTCATGGAGACCGGCCAGTCATGCTTCTACGTCGTCGCCTCGGCCGAATATTCAAGCTGCGAAAATTATGCTCTGTATTTGGTGGGACCAGGTCGGTGTTATTTATTACGAGCTGTTAAAACCAAGCGAAACTATCACTGGGGAGCGGTATCGACTTCAATTAATGCGATTGACTCGAAAACGCCCACGAGAAACACCCATAGTACGCGAAGACGTATGAAAAAGTGATTCTTCATCATGAAAAAGCTGGGCCTTAAGTGGCAAATCCCGTTAAAACCTACCTGGAAACGCTGAAATGGGAAGTTTTACCCCATCCGCCATATGCTCCGATTATCACTTGTTCCGTTCAATGGCACACGGTCTGGCTGACCAGCAGTTCCATTCATATGAGAATATCAAGGAATGCTTAGATTCGTGAATAGCCTTAAAAAATTAACAGTTTTACCATGACGGAATTCGAGCTTTGTCAGAAATATGGGAAAAAGTAGAGGCTAGCAATGGGTAATGTTTTTAATGAATCATTTGTAAACATGTCTTCGTAATAAAGTTGCATTTTAATAAAAAAAAAAAAACAGCGAGAAGTTAATTAATAATAATAAACCTAATATTTTTTTCGTTTAACTAAAAAATCAGGTTTCTGAAAAATTCAGATATTTAAATACTATACTCATGATATAAAATATCGCATTTTCTTTATAACTGAATCATATCTTTTTTATTAATTATTGATCCGGTGATTTTATGCCAAAAATCCTGCATACATTTGGAAAGTTTACATAACTTTATTTTCCATTTAACTCTTAAAATTTCTCTTCTTTATATATATAATTCTACTGTACGGGCGTTGTCAGTGAACTCCTCCTAAACGGCTGAACCTCTTTGCATAAATTTTTGTATATGCGTCTGGGTGGTGCCCGGGATGGTTTAGATTTACAATTCGGTCCAATTGGACAAAGGGGCGTGGTACCTCCCATACAAACAAAAAATTAAAAATCAATTATTTCTGCTCCTGCTTACGGTATTTGAACAAAATTTGGTGCGTAGATTTGGTCTACATATCTTAAGTGCTACTGCAAATATGGACGGAATTGGACAATGGGGCGTGGTACCTCCCATACAAACCATAAATTAAATATCCAATATTTCTGCTCCTGTTTACGGTATTTGAAGAAAATTTGGTACATTGGTTTGGTGTACATATCTTAAGTGCTGCTGCAAATATGGGTGGGATTGGACAATGGGGAGTGGTACCTCCTATACAAACCACAAATTAAAAAGCAATTATTTCTGCTCCTACTAATGAAACATTTCCAATAAAAATAAAATTTGAAGGCAAAGCAACGTTTGCCGGGTCGGCTAGTATTTTTATATATATTTTTGAAACCCCCATCTAAGTAATTGCTTACTTATCCATAATGGCGGCACACGATTTCTCACATTTTCTTTTAACTATTTTTTGGACGCTAAACGTTTTCATTTGAGTGCCCTTTGAACCAACTTCTTTACCCTGAGCTACTCTTCATTCCCTTAAATAAATATTTTTTACATGCGAACTTATGCATAATAGATTTTCCGTTGAAAGCCCTGTCACATATCAGTTTCATACTTTTCCATGCATGTGAATTTCAACAAAATGTATAACATCATAATAACAAAATTGTCTGCTCATACATACATATATGTATATTCGTACGTGTGTACGTATATGTGTACGTACGTTTAATTTCCATTTATTATATTTCTTTTAATTTCAACTATTGCACTGTTCTGCATTACATACAGCCGCATTTATAATGCGATCGAAAAATGAGGTTTCGAGTAACAAGGCCACTTGGTAGTGCACCAAACAGCCGTCGCTTGGAGTTGTCAGACAGAAGGTTTGCTACAGCGAATTTGAAGTCATGTGAGATATAGCAGCAGTAGTGCTGAAATTATTTCGCTTCGAGCAGAGTGGATGTGAAACACGTTTTTACATATTTATATTTTATACTCGTATGTGATATATAAATATTAATTATTGAAATCATTATCCAAATGCTATCGCATAATATTATGCGATTAATGTAATCGTGAAAAACTCGTGCAGTTCATTGGGTGGCAGGGAAATATGTAATGCCTTAAGCCTAGTAGGATTTAAACAAAAAATAAATTAAAATATATATGTATTTGCAAAGTTTATGTTATATGTATAATCAAAAGAGAAATTTCAGTTGGTTGCCCAGAATTACGCAACGTAACAAAAATATTGTAAAAATTCTATAGTTGTGCGTTTGTATAGGTAATGTAATTAGTTGGGCATCAAAATCGTCATACTGCTGATGTTCAAGATGAAAGTTATTTTTATGAAATTTAAATAACAAATTTTGTAAGATGTGAATTAGGTTACCCAACATAATGAAAAGATTAATTTTCTATCTATTTGACAAACTAACAACACTACAGGCCTACGATTAAACTCTAATACGTACAAAAAAACCCCAAATACCACTTCAAATTTTGTCCTGTTTACTCCATTTTGACTGTAGATTCATTCAAAAGTCTAGTGAAATACAATAACTATAGGGTGGGGATTTTTCAATCGCAGTTTTTGTTTTAAATCGAATAAAATACTCAAATTTGCATCATATATTAAAATTTTTTATTGGAATCGATAAATTGGTCTTTGACATTTAATTTTTAAAGATAATTTCATGCAAATGTTGTCCGCGGCTCCGTATCAAAATGTCCATACGGAAGGTCCAATTTTTCGTCACTTTTTCGAGCATTTCAGCCTGTCTTTCACGAATAACGCGTGTTATGTTATCTTATAAGGCTTCAATAGCGGTCGGGTTGTCAACATAGACTAACGACTTGACATAACCCCACAAGAAATTATCAAGAGGCGTTAAATTGCCTCAACATATCCTATATTTCACGAGCAGTGTGGCATGTTGCACCGTCATGACGAAACCACATGTCAACCAAGTTCAACTCAGCCAATTGGGGCAAAAGAAAATAGCGTATCATGGCTCGATATCGTTCGCCGTTGACGGTAACATTTATTCCACGATCATCTTTGAAGAAAAATGGACCGATGATGCCACCAGCCCATAAACCACACCAGACTGTCATTTTTTCGGGATGCATCGGTAATTCATGTATGGCATGTGGCTGTTTATCACTCCAGAAGCGACAGTTTTGCTCCTTTCAGCAAGAAATGAACCTCAACGCTGAACACAATTTTTCGATAAAACAACGGATTTTCATTGAGCTATTGTAAGGCTCATTCACCAAAAATTAGACGTTGTGGTAGATCATTCGGCTCCAATTCTTGCGTGAGTTGAAATTTATAGGCTTTCAAACCCAAATCGACGTGTAAAATGTTGCTTGTGGTCGAGTAACACATGCCCAATCGCTTAGAACGGCAACGAATTGACATTCCACCATCGTCATTAACACTGGTCGCTACGGCTGCAATATTTTCTTCGGTACGCACTCTACGCATGCGAGTCTATGGTTTTATGTCCAACGAAGTAAATTTGGTGCGAAATTTGGAGATAACAGCACGAATTGTTGATTCAGCAGGTCGATTATGACGGCCATAAAATGGTCGTATCAAACGATGCACATTTGTTACAGAGCACGAATTTTGATAACAAATTTTAACGATTTGTAATCGTTGCTCGTTTGTTAGTCTGTCTTTCCATGATGAAATGGCAGAGTATATTGTACACTTTTCACTTTGACAGATGACGTTTGGACGCCATGGCACCAACCTGAAAAACTTAAATCTTACAAAATCACCCTATATAATATAACTTAGGCTGCCAATACAAATCTGAATCGTGAAATTAGTTATTTTACCATATTTCTGTTATAATCATACCACGGCTCTAAGGCTGGTGTGGCAGTTAACGATGTCTTGCTTGAACCCAATGACATTGAGATAATGGGAGATTGGTATTTATCTCCCGGTCGTCCCCATTTTGGAAACATCCATGATTCCACTAACCGATAAACCACATTAAATCAATGTTTTGTCAGCTCCCGAATATGTTCAGACCAAATACTGCTATTTGTTTTATTAACAAATCCATTAAGTCTGAAATGGGCACATCTGTAAACAGCAGATTTGTTCAAAACGTAGAATTTGCTACAGGCCTTTAAGAGCCCAAAGATTGAAAATTTCCCTGGCGATGAAAAATAGTACTGTCTGGTGGAAAAATTCAGCTTTAAATTTTACCGTCATTCGTTTTATATGGAATTTGAACGCGAAAAGTCAGCGTAGTACCAGCCGTAAGCCATTAAATACAACATACATGAAGGCGTAGCAAACATCACACTAAAGATGACTTTTATTTAAGATGTCCCACCTGTGACTGACCATGACGCAAAGGCAACTATCGTTTACATAATCGCGGGTACAATCCTCGATATACGAGTAGCCATTTATAATTATTTGAACGGCGGTCATCGCGTTGTATCTGATGGACACTTTGAGTAGTCGAGTAATCGACAAATCTAGTAAATGATGTTCGGAAGCGTGAGTGAGTCCAAAAAGTAGAATGTGTGTAAGTTTCCGAAATATGAGAAGCACCCCACATCTTATTCAAAATGGAATTTGTTTCTTTTTGTCTCACCTGGGGATTCCTTTTAATAATACAGTTCTCATGGAGTTCAAGTTGTTGTGAAATGACCTATGAAATAGGCAATCTGTCTTCCTTTACTGCTTTAAAATAAGGACGATTGTGAGCTATAATTAATTTATTTAATTTGGCCTACAAATATTTATGAAAATTTGTCGTTCGCAAAAAAGTTCTGTTTTACTTTTGCACATTTGGTAAGGAAGAAGAATGGACGGAGGTATCATTAGAATTGTTTGTTGCTTCCAAGCACATCATAATTTTTTCCAATGGAAATTCACTCCATTTATGATCCACAGGATTAAAGTTACTGTAGTATATTTTTTTCTAGTGTTACCTAATCTGTGTCCATGAGAGCACCCTGTTATTCACTCACTTGCCAAGTGAAAAGATTTCCTCTCGTCTATGTTACATTTTTGAAATTATGCATTATGAACGGGATTAAACGTCTGAATGAAATGGTATTCTTTGCATAAGAAAGACCGGAACTGTCGGGACTTTAGCTTACTCAGTAGTTTATCTAGCTGTCTGTGAAAAAAAAATCTTAGCAAAATAATCATCATCTCCACCTCAAGCGTTAACGTAATGGCAGCTGCCTCAAAAAGTATTGGTTTTCTTTACGATAATAAAAACCATTTGTGACATAATTATATTTATTAAATAAATCTAAAGTTTCGTTTTAAATTCGGTGCAGAGGAAGAAGCACTGGAGCTCACATAAATCACGAAATATCTCAGTAGCAACTTTCATTCAAAATCCATTACAAAAGAGGTGGAAAATTGCAAAACGAAGAGGAATAACTTCTGTCCGTATTAAAACAGTTTATAAAGTCAAATGCTGATGTTGCACTGCACCAAGTTGCATGCAACATGCAAAATGTTGCATTTCAGGTAATAACTTAACTTTAATTTAAAGCAATTACTAAATAAAAATACAATAACAACAATAACTGAAACTAATAACAAACAAAAAAAAAAAAAAAAAAAAAAACCGTGATGAAGTAGTCAAAGAGAAGGCATTAAATCAAATCCACTTGTTATTTGTTATCATTATATTAGTGCACTCAGATTCCGAAGCGATTCACGTGAGTCTTGAATTTATTTGCCAAATAACTTTGAAACTTTACTTTCGTTTAATGACATGATATTTTATGTCGGTATTTTGTTTTTCGATTAGTTTTCAAATAGTTTTGAATACGATTTAATGTTTTTCTGTCTTCACTTGCATTTTTAAATAAACAGTATCAAACAATTCAAGGTAACTGAAATTGAACTGAATGTCATACTAAAGGCATGATGCCAAAACTGATATGATGATATTGAATTTATTGTGATTTTAATTTAACAAAATAAACTATACATTATATTTTTTGCGTCGTTTTCGACTAACAAAATGCTCTTCTTCCACAATTATTAGAGGTAATTTTATCGGGGAAGGGAAAAGTTTAAATCATTCTTAGTTGCAAGAGCAAGATGACATAGAACGTTACAGGAGTACAGAAAAAAACGATAATGCGAGCAAATCCAAAACCAATACCGAAATATCAGCCACTTGAACTGACTTATAAATGCTTCCATCCAATGTCCTTTTGCGTTGCGGCCAAAATATGCCGGGAGAAAGAAGAACCGTGGTAAATTGCTATGTTCTTAAGAAAATCAAAAACCAGTATAGAAATTTCAGTCAGGTGAAGTGACTTACAAATACTATTTATTTATTTGGCTTGCAATTTAAAACTTCCCGTTCAATTATAGGATGATTTTTAAGATTTAAGTTTTTCAGGTTGGCAGCACTGCTTTGTCAGGGCGTCCAAACGTCATCTGTCAAAGTGAAAAGTATACAGTACACTCTGTCATTTCATCATGGAAAGACTAACAAACGAGCAAAGATCGCAAATCGTTTAAATTTATTATCAACAAATGTGCATCGTTTGACACGACCATTTTATGGTCGTCATTATCAACCTGCTGAATCCACAATTCGTGCTGTTTTCTCCAAATTTCGCACCAAATTTACTTTGTTGGACATAAATCCATCTACTCGCATGCGTAGAGTGCGTACCAAAGAAAATATTGCAGCCGTAGCGATCAGTGTTAATGACGATCGTGAAATGTCAATTCGTTGCCGTTCTCAGCGATTGGGCATGTGTTACTCGACCACAAGAAATTTTTTTTTTTTGTCCCAATTGGCTGAGTTGAACTTGATTGACATGTGGTTTCATCAGGACTGTACAACTTGCCACACTGCTCATGAATTAATAGATATGTTGAGGGATGATTTTTGTGAGCAGCTTATCTCTCTATTTGGCCCTGTGAGTTGGCCCCAAGATCTTGTGATTTAACACCTCTTGATTATTTCTTGTGGGGTCATGTCAAGTCGTTAGTCTATGTGGACAAGCCGAACACTATTGAAGCCTTACAGGAAAACATAACACGCGTTATTGGTGGAATACAGGCCGAAATTCTCAAAAAAGTGACGAAAAATTAGACCTTCCTAATGGTCATTTTGAGACGGAGCCGCGGACAACATTTACATGAGATTATCTTTAAAAATTAAATGGCAAAGACCAATTTGTCGATTCCAATAAAAAATTTTAATATATGATGCAAATTTGAGTGTTGTGGTATAAGATCTGGAAATGTAAGACAATCGGTGTGTACTAAAGGCTGCTCACAATTTAATTGAGAACAAAATTGTACAGGAAAGTTTAAAAGTGTTGCAGAATGTGTCTTTTTTAAGAATCCGGGCATAATTTAAAACATTTTAAATGGTTTGGTAGCAAATTGTAAATTCGTGCTACTCTTACTACAAAAGCACGACCCGTGAGTGTGGTTATTTTGGTAATAAGAAGCTGCTTATTACGAGTGGAATTTGAAAAATTAAACGAATTAAAAAGAAATTGAGGACTACACAGTCGAACAACTTTATAAAATAACAACAAAAAACCTCAAATCGATATTATGTTTAAAACTACAGCCCAAACTACGCATAACATACGGTGTTATATGAACACGACAACTCAGTGAATACAAATATCTCATAACTCTATTAAATGCCATCTGAATTTTCCTCATATTTTGTTTACTAGTGCCACTATATAGCTCTAAATAATACAGAATACTAGGCATGATATAGACATGAACCAATTTCTCTTTAATCGATCTAGGCAACACTAAATCAGTGTTATAAAAACTTCGAAGTGAATAATTTAAATGTCGGACTACATAATCCACAGACAGTTAAAGGTTAGTTTGGTACCTAAAACTACTCCCAAAAAATATGCCGAATGCAAGAAGGGGCGTGGTAAATGTGCATAAACAAGTGTACATACAACAAGTGAATTGTTGCGAAATTGTTTTGGCTGTATCAAATTGTGATGATGAATCCAAATGCTCTAGCACAGACATTTTTTGACAGAAATCTTGATGGGTGGAGCAGTTCGCGGCGCCCAAAGCGTTGTTTGGAAGATCCCGGCTTATGAAATACTGTCAAAACTTGTAGTGGCGAAAAGAAGCGTTTGGGTTTTTTTCCATGAGCGGGGAGTAATAGGTAAGGAAATCTATTCTAATCAAAATCTAACAAAGTATAGTATTGTTCGGACAGTTCGTTCGTGTTTTAAAAGAAATTTATTTACAAATTTATATACAAGAACACAATTATTTTCATATATTACTAGCTGACCCGGCAAACGTTGTTTTGCCTTCAAAATGTTAATGTGGTAAAAAAATTAATTGCAAAAATCTCATCTCCAACGCCATCTATCACTTCAAATAAAACCTTTTAAACCTTCCGGAATACTCTACCAATAATTTAAGACCAAAATGAGCCAAATCGGTCCAACCGTTCTCGAGCTTTAGCGAGACTAACGCACAGCAATTGATTTTTATATATATATAGATATAATCTCCCCCTTTTTGAATGACTTCTTCCCCCCTCCCTGGGAGCTTTTTAATTCCTCTCTCATAAAACTCGTCTGGTTTTTCTGAAAATAGGTGATAGTCGTACAGCGCGATGTCTGGGGAGTACGGCGGGTAAAACTTCCCACCCAAGCTCTGACAGTTTTTGATGGGTCCGCAAGGCAGTGTGAGGTCGGGCTTTGTCATGATGGAAGATGACGTCTCCTCGATTGATGAGCCTCGGCCGTTTTTCTTCCAATGCCGCCTTCAATTTATTAAATTGTGCGATACAGTAGTTCGTATTAATCGTTTGATTTCTTGGAAGAAGCTCAAAGAAGACTACTCCTTTGATATCCCACCAAATCGACAACATTACTTTCCTTAGGTGAAGTTCTGCTTTAGAGGTGGATTAATCTTTTCAGCATTACATTTTTGTAGGCTATGCATTTTTCATCCCCTGTGATGAGGTTCTTTAGAAATAGCGTCTTGTTATTTCTTATCCTTAGGTTATCGCAGACGTCAACGCAATTCAGGCGTTGGTCTCGGTGAGAGAGTGAGGTTCCTACACATCGAGGTTGCTGACAAATCTGAGCACTTTTATGATGCCGTGAAAGGTTGAGAATGACTTTTCCATTGTTTCAGCTATTTCCCTAACTTTTAACAACAATTAAATCTCTCACCTTCTTGGAAATAATTTCTTTTGGTCGTTCGTTACGAAGAAGTCGCCCGTAGAAAATCTTTTGATCCATTTGTGACAAGGTCTTTCATTTGGACTGTTTTCTTCATAAACAGACTTTAGTTTTCGGCTGGAAGGAAAAGGGAGCAGCGAAAATTGAGTAATCACCAATGAAATTAATATACGGGTTGTCATAGAAGAAAAACACTATTTTATGACGCCTCTTCCTTCTATATTCACGTGTGACACGGATGTAAGAAAATTTCAAATCAAATTTTCATTATTCGAAGAATTTAACTTTTACTGTACTATCTATATTGGGATGTTATTTATATTAAAAGTCAGTTTTTTTAAAAAAAAACTTCCACAAATCCCTACGGATTTAGTATTTCCTATAAAGAAAAAAAAATAATAGTAGACATGCATTGAATTAGAAGGGCACCTAATTTTTCCTAGGTCCGAATTTTGTGGATCATCTGCTTTGGGCTGCAGTCCACAGTATTGGGGACGGACATTCTTAACGACATTAATGACAAACTTAGCATATCGGCTATCATATAAAGGAGGCTATGCGAATTTTTTTCTAAAAACTTTCAAAGGAGCGTCTTTAAGCCATCTGCCAAAAATTACTTCTTCGGAGCGTATTATAGTGTTTAAAAAATAGTGTTTGTTCGTTTCATTCGGACACATATTACTTTAATTGCATGGAATCATAAATGAATATAAGAATTGAAAGTGGTTCAAAACTTTTTCCACAAATATGCATGGATTGCATCTTCAAAAGTGGTCAAAATGTGATGACTTCCACTTTTTTTGTTGGCCAGCAATAAAACTGTCTCCTCTCCTCTCTAACAAATGAGTTTGTAAATTATCACTTCGGTTAGTAAAGAATTCTTATTGCATTTTCTAGTTTGAGAACAACAAATGTTACTACCTCGAGCAATTAGAGAATGTCTTCTTCTACATTAATTACCATGAAAAGTATGCAATTTTCTTCCGTTTAGTTAGGAAAACTTTTTTCGAAATTTAGGTCAACTATTTATTATTTCAGACAGCAACAAAAACATTTTTCCAAAGGTGTAACCATACATACGAAAAAAAAACAAACGGCAGCAACTAATGTTCAGATGTTGCACGTTTATGCTGGTGACACAGACAATAAACAACAGAAACAACAACTGTCAACTAAATGCCCATTAGGAAGCGAACACTGATTTTGCAACAACAGTAGTGGTAGCAGTGGTAACACGGCAGCAACAACTCGTCCGTAGGTAAATGCAACATGAATGGGATGCATGCATATGAGCATCATTTATAATTAGAGCATTTATGTTTACTTACTGAGTCAGTCAGTCAGTTCCCTATTCAACAACCCAGGCACTCCATACGAACAAATGCAAAATTGTCTGCTCCAACTTTAGGAAATGCAACATTTATTTATGTATGTGCCACTACAATTTGTCTGCTGCCACTGCCTACTACCAAAACGGCTGCTCCTGCTGTAAATGTTGCTGCTATTCAAACAAACAATTGGTACGACACTAAGATGAATTGCAAGAATATTCAGGCAATTATAGAAATACACTATGGTTGAAAATTGACTTTAACTAATAGACAATTAGAACATGACTTATTTTCCATATTAGTTTTAATAAAATGTGCATTACGTGCTAAATGAGAACTATCTTTTTTCTTTCATTGAAGTATCACGAATAATAAAAATAAATAATGTGAACATTTATATAAAGCTCATAATAATAAATCGGTTTTTTAACAACCGTCTGCATGTACTTCTCTTCATACATATATCCTTTTAATCAAAGTACAGTTCCCAACAATGAAACTATTTTGAGAAAAATTTACACATTTAATTTGATTGAACCTGAGCCATATTTGTTTATATTCTAACATAATCACCATATAAATGTCGCCATAATAGCCCATTTAGGATATCGATATTCACTACCACTGTTGGCCAAATTGCCCCGAAGCTCAGTAGCGCTCGGGGCTAACGAAATTTAAAATTTCTTGAAACTAACTTATTGGACAATTTCTTCTGGAATCTTGCTGTCAAAGGCTTAGTTATGTGTTGCACTATCTTGTTATACCAACGTGGGGTAGAAGGGAATTCTCTTTCGGCATATCCCTGGAAAGAACAAATTTTGTAATATCTTTCAAAAGCTATTAGAAGCAATATTCATCAGTCATGCTGTGCTGCATATTTGGTAAAGAATAGAATATAAGCTTTATTATGAAAACTCTTTCTCTCCTAAAATCTCCGTTACACTCTACACTAAATGTGGTACAACGTGTGTCTGTTTACGGTTATAAAGTACAGGGTTATCCGTTTTATGATTTTAAAAATAAAGTTAAAAAACACACACATAAAGCTATGATTTCGATTAAACTTTTATTTTATTACAATACCTAGACCATGCTATTATATACGAAATACATTGTCTGAATTGGTTGTAGCAATAGAACCTTTTAAGGTTCCTCCATCGTCATTTTCATTTTTTTTCAGTAATTTTTCATTTTCAGTCACTTTTTCGTATACAATGGCTTTCCCACAATCACTTTTGGGTTCTTCGAGCCCCATTTCGTATATGACAATTTTGTTTGTTGAAGTAAACACCAAGTCAGAAATGAGCTTCATCGCTGAAGAAAATTATGTTCGATTGAAACTCCACGTTCATAGTTTTGTAGTAAGTTTTAACTATTTTTACGGTTCTTCGGTTGTTTAAAGTTGTTTATCCATATTGGAAAATTATAAAACATTCACTAAATAAATAACACCTCAAATGACAAGTATTTTACAACTGAAAGCCTTCCAACTAAATGGAATACTCAAAAACATAACGACAAGCCCAACAAAATGTATTATCATCAATGTAATAAAGATCGCTCTCTGAAGATTCTTATTGGTGTCCACCTGCTTCACTGCTTGCTCATATATTGCTGTAAATAAAGAACATAATTTTCGTTAGAGTTTCACGGCAGGACCTTATTGAAACCCAATTATACAGATCCGAATTTACCAATAGCCCTCATGCAAGTTATATATTTGGTGGAGTATATAGCACATACATATATATATATATATATATATATATATAGTACATATATTTTCGTGACTGCATCTTCGTGACGTCTACGGGACTACGTCAATATGACTATGTCTACGCGACTACGTCTACGTACACGACTACGTGACTACGTCTACGTGCCTACGTAATATTGGATGAATGAACTGTAGCATTGTCTTGATGAAACATCACTTTATTTTACGCCAAATGCTGCATTTTTCATAACTCCATCACCTAAACCCTGCAATAAATGAGATAATATTCGCCATTGATGATTTGTCCTTCTAAACATAATCAATAAAAATAATCCCATGCGCATCCCAAAAAAAAAAGAAACAGGCGCCATGACGTTGCCTGCATATAGAACCGTCTTCGCCTTCTTTGGACACGTTTGTACCATTGCAGTTTACTGCTTTGATTGTTTCTTTGTTTCAGATTTGAAACGGTGGACCCATGTCTCATACATAGCTATAAACCGACGCAAAAATTGGGATTTATTGCGGTAAAACATCACCAAACACTCTACTGAAACATCTTTACAACGCTATTTTTGCTCTATTAGAAGTAAGCGTGTCATCTTATGCACAGCTTTCTCATTTCTAAATCTTTTTGAAATGCATATCAATTCAACTAGCTCACGTATCTTTAGCCGACGATCACCCAACACCATTTTATAGATTTTCTTAACCATATCTGGCGCGGACACCTCAATTGGTCAACCACCATGGTGTTCGTCTTGGCAGCTTGTACGGCTTCGTTTAAACTCTACCACCCAATATTTTACAGTCGTAAAAGAAGTAGGAGACCCCCCCCTCAAGTAGTAACTAGCTCGACTTTAATATTGGTTGGACTGAGACCTTTCAAATGGAAATATTGAATTACAAAATGGTGAACAATTTTTTCCATGTTTACAAATTCACTGAGATCGCCTCAAATAAAAATACTAAACAGCGTGGCGCTTTGCAACTTTAAACATATGTTTTATAAAATTGGCAGTTTTCGTTAAAATTTTTTTTTTTTCAAATTACTGCCACCATCTATACGTCAGGTTGGCTTGTTTTGCGATCAATCTCGTTAGTATATATATAAAATCTAAGAGCGTCTCACTATATACTTTAAAAATGTCCCATATGCAGATTTCTGTGTTGGAAGAATGAATGACTTCAGTCGAAAACGTGGTGTAGATTTCCCAAATTCAAATATATTCCGATTTGTGCAATTCAACTTACACCAATCATGCCTATAACACTTCTAAGAATTGTTTGTGGTTTCATTGGAAGTGAACCCTGATTACAAACTCAGTCAAAGTAAGACTTTGGTGTTTGGCAAATGTCTGAACTATTATCTCAAAAATTTTTAAAATGTTTATTTTTTGCAAGCATCTAAAATCCATCAAAAATGTATATTTAGTAGAATTTTGGTTTATTTAGGACAATCGAGCACTGACGGTTTGGTATCACAATTGGATCGTCTCGCTCAATACATCTGTTACAATTTTCGTCAAAACTATAAGTAAATATAAACATGTCTGCCACATTCAATTATAAATTATATATTTGTCCTTGCTGCAAAAGCGTTAATGGAAGCCACATTATTCTAAAATATTTTTTTGAATTTGATTTTTACGCGTAATTGTTAACGAAATCTATTGATAATCAAAATGAAAAGTAGGAAAACGTTTTCTAGTAATAAGATCAACGTAGGTGATTTCTTTCAAAATCGGTTTCAACTGTTATTGTACCGGTTGGAAATGACATCTAATCCCATCAAGGTAAACTATTTAGCTTTGGAACTGGCCTACAGTCCTGGATTTTGAAATGTAGAGCAGTTGTGCAAGTATATAGTGCAGAGCATATATGTCTATATATATATATCATGCTATCATCCCATCATCTTATCTTCCTATCATCTGATCATACTATCATCCTATCCCCCTATCATCCTATCATCTATCGTCCTATCATCCCATCAATCTATTATCCTGTTATCTTATCTTCCTATCCCCCTATCACCCTATTATACTATCATCCTTTTATACTATCATCATATCATCCTCTCACCCCATCATCCCATCACCCTATCATCTAATCATCCTATCTTCCTATTCTCCTATTTCCCATCATATCCCCCTATGATACTGTTATTCCTTTCCCTCTATCATTGTATTATACTATCATACTATCATATCATACTATCATACTACTATCCTATCAACCTATCATCCTATCCCCCTGTAATCCTATACTGTCCCCCTATCATCATATCATACTATAATCGTACCATCCTATCATTCCATCATCTTACCATCATATGATCCTATAATTCTACCTCCCTATTCACCTATCCCTCTATCCTACCCGCCTATCACACTGTCACCTTATCTTCCTATTATACTATCATCCCCCTGTCACGCTATCCCCCTAGCATCCTGCCATACTATCATCATTTTATCCTTTCATCCCCTCATCCTATCTTACTATCATACTACCACCCTATCCACCTATCATCCAATCCCCCTATAATCCTGTTGTACCCCCTGTCATCTTATCATAATATAATCGTACCATCGTGTCATCCTATCAACGCATCAACCCATATTATCATCCTATAATCCTATCTTCCAATTTTCCTATTTCCTTATCCTATCCCCCTATCATCCTATCATATTACCTCCCTATCATCCTATCTTTATATCATACTATCAACCTATCCGCCTTTCATCCCATTATACTATCACCATATCATCCTTTCATCCCCTCATCCTATCATCATCCCCTGTTCCCTTTTCCTATCCCCTATCATCCTACCATACTATCCCCTTATCATCTATCATCCTATCCCCCTATTATCCCATTATGCTATCATCATGTTGTCCTACTCATCCCCTCACCCTATCACACTAACATACTATTCCCCTATCTTCCTATGTCCTTATTTGCGGATCTTCCTGTATTCCTGTTTCTATTTTACTATGTTCCTATCTTCCTATGTTGATATCTTCCTACTCCCCTGTCTTCCTACTATCCTCTCCCCCTATTATCCAAGTGTCCTATGTATTCCTATATTCCTATTCCTCTACCCCCCCGCTATCCTATCCACCTATCATCGTATCTCCACTATCATCCTATCCCTCTTTCATCATACATAGACATAGTCACGTTGCTGTAGTCACGTTGCCGTAGTCACGTTCCCGTAGTCACGTAGACTTGACCAAGTCAACGCGGCTACGTCTACTTGACAATGTTTACTTGGCTATGTTTATGAACGTGACTACGGCAGCGTGACTACAGCAACATGATTTCTTGTCAACGTGACTACGGCTACGTGACTGTGTTTATGTACGATGATAGAGGGATAGGGCGACGGGATGATAGGGGCATACGATAAGTGGAGGATAGGATGATAAGTGGAGAGGAATGGGAGGGGGATAGGAAGATAAAGCATAGGAAGAAAAGAATATAGGATGATAGGTTGATAGAATGAATGATGGGATGATAGGAGAATAGGATTGGAACATAGGGTTAATAGGATAGGATGATAGGGGGATAGGATGAGAGTATGATAGGAAGATAGGATGAGGGGATGAAAGGATGGTATGATGATACGGGGACAGGCTGATAGGGGGATAGGATGATAGGATGGTAGGGGAGTAGGATGATAGGGAGATGGGATAGGGGAATAGGAGGAC
>JAHXMU010000647.1:172661-205361 GCA_019455685.1 Philornis downsi | reverse complement strand
TAAAAAGGATGTTTGGATTAATGTTATGGATTCGGATCTTCGACAATCTATATATCTATATATATATAAATCAATTGCTGTGCGTTAGTCTCGCTAAAGCTCGATAACGGTTGGACCGATTTGGCTCATTTTGGTCTTAAATTATTGGTAGAGTATTCCGGAAGGTTTAAAACGTTTTATTTGAAGTGAAGTGATAGATGGAGTGATAGATGGCGTTGGAGATGACATTTTTGCAATTAATTTTTTTTTTTACCACATTAACATGGAATCAAATAATGGTATCTTCCCTTGCATTCCAATAAATAATAACATTTAATAAGGTATTCTAATTTGAAAAGTAACTACTAATACAAAAGGAATTTTGAAGGCAAAACAACGTTTGCCGGGTCAGCTAGTAAAACATACATAAGGGTATGCTTGTGTTAGTTTTATTTAATTTTACTTTTAAAACCGAAAAAAGGGTAACCCGTTGTTATGCTGTACCAAATTGTAACGCAAATACAGTCATCAAATTCAAAATTGAGAATGCAAAAGTTATTTATATAAAATCTGTGTATAATGCATGAGATATCGGAAGGGGTTTGACGGTTTTGGCCAACTATCAATCTTTAACTCGCTCTAAGAGCATATTATAATAGGATAGGTATAAACTTATTTAAATTATGGTGTTCCACAACCAGCAGATAGGCTTGCTGAAATGTATCAATCAGTTAAAAAAGCTTTTTGAAACAAATCCCATTTTAAGATATTCAAGATTTAACTTGTCATATTCAATGCGTTACATGTCTGTTGTATGGAACTAGTTCAATAGCTATTCCGTCACTCTTAGGAATGAAAGTATAAATTATTTTGACTAAACTCTAAACAAGTTAAATTTCCTCAAGAAAACGAAATGAAACAGCCGGCCGTAATTGTATTCAATGAATATTCCGTTCCCTCGGATCAAAATGGAAAAGGACGGAAACAAAATCTTTGTTAAACTTATGTTTTTATGTTTTCTTATGTTTTTTTCTTTTGGAAAAAGAGGCAAAAAATAACACAGAGGAAAGTTTGTTCGCAGGTCTTAATTAAATTTGATGCATCAGTGGCAAGAAAAAGGAAAAAATTCCTTGATACGCATACAATGGCGTTACACGCATTCTAAATTCTAAGCTCAGTGAAAGTGACCTAACCTTTTGAGACACAACCGAATCTCAATTTGAAAAGCTCTTACCAGCATATTGTATCTAGAATTACAGCTTTGACTGTATGAACATCGGACATCTGGGGGGTTACTCTGTATTGCGATGCGAAAGAAAAATAGTAGCTAATCGAACACTTGGTACTCTGTAATGCGTTTTCGTATTTTCCTTTCGCGTCTTATTTTTTTCCCTTTTCGCAAATCTGGCATCACCGCACTCTGTAATACGAAAGCGTATGTCAAAATCTTTGTTTGAACGCAAATATTTTGCGCTAACGAAATACCAAACGCAAAGAAGCCGAATCATGTAAGTAAACAAATAAATGTTTATATTTGTAACTAAATTATTATTTTTAGGGAAAAACCGAAAAAATTGCAAACTCAACAACGGCAATTTGAAATTTTGGTTGATTTTATGCAGCAACATAGCGATTTGTCCAAAGGACAGCTACATTGTGGAAATGCCAATATTAATTGTGTATTTTGATATATATTTGTGATACATGTGTACATGGAATGTTACATGTCTGGAAGAACCCTTTTTTAACTTCGTTTTCCTCTTCCGCAGTTGCCTCAAATTTTATGTGCTTGGGACAGAGTATTCGCTCAATCGCCGTGCAAACTTCCTGTAAGCAACGCGACATAGATTGCTGCGATAGTCCAAAGAGATGGTCTTGCTCAATGTGGTGTTGATACCCACCTTGTCCAAGCAATTTCGAAGCAGCGGCCACTTTTATTGCGTTTGGAATTGCTGTAGATCTCTTTGGAACGATGAGGTCGTGTTGAATAGCGTTTATCACATACATAAACTCATCTTTATTAAGGCGAAAATTTTGTACAAAACTATAAAAATTAAATGTTTGAAAACGTTTTGCACATGATACCTACCTATATTCTTACCTGTGGTTATTTAAGGGGGGAGTACATCTGTGATATCTCTCAGAATTCTCCATGTAACACGTTCAACATGTTCATTTTCTTCTTTCACCCATAATGCCACTGAATTCATCACTATTTATTTTATATTAATTTAATTTTAATAAAAAACACGACACGCACATTTATTAAAAATGTTTTTATTTACAAGTTTTGACGTTTCATTTCGTGATTTTCGCTTTTTGTTTATTTTAAGATGCCAGTGTTGCCCCTTTTTCAAATTATTTTGCGAAGCGTTTGCGTAATCGATACAGAGTACCAAATTATGCACTTATCGCATTTACCTTGCGCATCGAACTTGCTTTCGCATCGCAATGCAGAGTAACCCCCCTGGCCAACGACAATCTTTAACATTAGCTCATACAAGGTGGCGCACCAAGTGCGCTACAATAAGAAAACAAATAACTTATTTTTTTAATCAAAATATTTCATTAAGTTTCTTTTATTGTATAGAAAATTCAATTTTATTTCATATAAGTAATTGGCTTTGAAGGCGATACACTGTAAATGATCTCAATGCTCATTCATGCATATGCGACACCTGATCCGGTAATTATTTATTGGGGTTTGAAGGGTTAACGTCGGGATCGCCTCAATTTTTGCATTAATGGACTGGTGTAGTCAGGTATGGAAATGGATCCAGTGGAAATGGGGTTTCTGGCTGTTAATTGGTTCGGAAATTTTCATTAGAGCTCCGCCATAACCAGTCTGGCCATGTGTGCAGTTGCTCCATCTTGCTGAAGATGCTTCAAATGCTGTTGAAACGGACACGACTTCGACGCAGTTTTGGATAAAACAACAACATCTTTAAATAACGTTTTCCAATGGCATTGACATTGACGTTGTGTTTGTAGCACGATTCGTGTACCATCCTGTATTTAGTATAACTGAATAAAAAGTATGAACTTAAGAATACTTTGGCTAAATCGGTCATTTGCATTTGAGGTACCAGAAGGAGTGAGGTTGGTCAGTCGATATTTTCAAATTATTTGAAGCGTTATAAACTAATAAAATAAACAAAAATTGAAGTTATTTCGGCATTTGCTTGAGGAGTTACAGTTAGAAAATTGAATTTCTGAAATGCGGTCAATTTGTCTAGAAGAAGCAAGAAGGGGTTCGTCGATATAATCTAAAGTATCAAATCTTGCAAAATATCAAATTATGACTAGTTTTATAAACATTTACAATAGTAACTAACTAGTTGGCTATTACCCAGACAGGCAGTTGTCTTACAAAATTACAAAATGCATTTGATATAAACACAGTATTTTCCATTTAGTGTCTTTAAAAGCGCTGGTCTGGCAGAGCTGTCAGCTGTGAAATACCTGTCATCTGAAGTGTTATTTATAGAGTGAAATGTTTGCTCTTTACGAATATGGATCGTTTATCAACCGAAAAATATGCAAAATAGTTAAAACTTACCACAAAAATGGTGACTTAAACGTGGGCTTTCAAACGAACCAAAATTTTCTTCAGTGACGAAGCTCATTTCTCACTCGGTGGTTATGTCTACAAGAAAAATTGTCGCATATAGGGCTGGGATAACCCTGAAGTGATTGTGGAACAGTCACTGCATCCGCAAAAAGTGGCTGTTATGTGCTCATTATAGTCTAGAGTTATCATTGGGCTGTATTTTTTCGGAAATTATCTCAAAAGTACCCACTGCTGCCACCAAACCTAATGCAGTCATTTAAATGACATTGTATTTCGTACGTAATGGCAAGGTGCAAGCATTATAATGAAATGATAGCCTCATGGAAATCATAGTTTTATGTTTGTTCTATGTAAATTTACTTGAAAACGAAAAAATGGATAACACTCTAAATTCGTACCTTAAACACTTCCTGCTGGTTGTTAAATTTTTGCCGTATCAAAAGACGTATGTCTTCATTCCTTCAGGTGAAGATAAGAATATGGTCGACAATAGTGCAGCGGTTTATGGAAACGGATACCACACATATTATCGTTGGCTCAGGCCCCTATTCAACCATCTTTCCCTCCTCGAACGGCCTCTTCATGTAGTCAAGCAATCAACTGGTCTAGCTAAAGCTACTCAAACTGATGTTCGGAATCGTTATTTAAAATCCGTTATTATTCAGAATTGCCAGTCTCCCTTTGCCGCCACCCAAAAAGATTAATTTCTTTTGTATGAAAATTCTTAGACGGTGATGTCATTTGAATTAAAATTGTTATTGTTGCGATTATTCTTACATATTCACAATTATCTACAATTATCAGCCCCACCTCGATCTACATATGAATTGTATACACACAATATCTGAAGAAAACGTGTGCAAATATGCACTTCGTTTGTTGTGTCTACATTTGTAGTGGGTGTCAAAGTCTTGACTGGGTCCATACTTACATACCGACATACTCGTAAGCACGTACATACCTATACATACATATGTGCCACGTATGTTTGTTCGTACCTTGTATGCATAATAACGTTACCACCAGAATATCTGCAGACTTTGGGTAAACAACAACAGGGCCAGCAAACACCACCGCCACTGTCAGCCAACAATAGCAATAAGAACAACATCTACCATTTTACGATACCTTTTTGCTAATGCAAAGTTATTGCCAATATTTGTGAATATGTATGTATGAGTGGAGTGTAATTTTATTTTGCCCAGTGCCTGTGTTAGGGTCGACGACTTTTTTATTTGCGTCATACTCCAAGATCGACTGGGAAATCTTGTCTATAGACTCTACTCCCATATGCAGCCAACATAGTAGTCCATGCATACGAGTATAAGTAAACATAGATATTTCTGTGGGTTATGGCTATGTGTGGCGGAGACGATGGCGATACTGGATCGGCGTAACGCTTGTTCGCTATTTGCGGTTTTGTGGTAGTACTACGAATGCAACAACAACAGCACCAACAATGACATAAGAACCTAAAATGTTTTACACAGAAAAAGTGGTTCCTTTTCTTCCAAAGTGCTGCCCATATAAATGCTCGACATGTAATCTTTTTTTTTTTCTTTTCTTTAGCATTTTGTAAGAACTGATAAAAAGAAAAAAAAAAAAAAAATGGCAACAGCCAACAACGGAGATACTTTCCTTATAAAGTATTCACGGTTGTAAAATAACAAAATGTTGCTAATAATGATAATTACGCGAAAAAATAGTGGAGAAGAACACAAGAAACGAACGCAATAAAAGCAGAGGAGAGATTATTGAAATGGAAAATTTACATATTCATTGTCATCCTATAATTATTGAAGGCTCTGCTGATTTTTTTATTGCTGAAAAAAGTACATCAATGAGTGTTTTATTAGTGCTTTATATGAAGGCATCAAGAGTGGGCAAAAAAAAAACTTATCACAATTTTATTTCCATAAGGTGTTAAGATATGAAGGGTGATTATTTCGTAGTTTTTTTTTAATCGAATAAAACACTCAAATTTGCATCATATATTCAAAATTTTTATTCGAATTGATAAATTGGTCTTTGCCATTTAATTTTTAAAGATAATTTCATCTAAATGTTGTCCGCGGCTTCGTATTAGTGCTTTATATGAAGGCATCAAGAGTGGGCAAAAAAAATTTATCACAATTTTATTTGCACAAGATGTTAGGATATAAAGGGTGATTTTTTCGTAGTTTCGTAGTTTCGTAGTTTTTTTTTAAATTTTTTTTTTTCAATTAAACTGTGAGCAGCTTTTATCACATACCGATTATCTTATATTTCCAGATTATAACTTCTAACTTTTGAATGAATGATAAAAGACTATCATACTTTTTTTTTGTCTTTAATAATCATAATTTCATCTTATATTTTTATAAATTTTATATTTAGTTTTTATTACGTGTTTTTTTTTAACTTATTATATTGAGCAGATTCAATCTAATAGATGAATTGTTGCATATTGTAATTTACTTATAATTGGCGGGAAGGCTTTAAACCACAAGCCAGAAATAAATAAATAAATAAATAAAATAAAACCGAATAAAACACTCAAATTCGCATCATATATTAAAATTTTTTATTGGAATCGATAAATTGGTCTTTGCCATTTAATTTGTAAAGATAATTTCATGTAAATGTTGCCCGCGGCTCCGTCGCAAAATGTCCATTCGGAAAGTCCAATTTTTCGTCACTTTTTCGAGCATTTCGGCATGTATTCCACGAATAACGCGCGTTATGTTATCCTGTAAGGCTTCAGTAGTGTTCGGCTTGTCCACATAGACTAACAGCTTGACATAACCCCACAAGAACTAATCAAGAGGCGTTAAATCGCAATATCTTGGGGGCCAACTCACACGGCCAAATCGAGAGATAAGCTGCTCACCACATGCATCCCTCTACATATCCATTGTTTCAAGAGCAGTGTGGCATGTTGCACCGTCCACCACATGTCAACCAAGTTCAACTCAACCAATTGGGGCAAAAAAAAAAAAATCCTTGTGGTTGAGTAACACATGCCCAATCGCTGTGAATGGCGACGAATGGCGACATTTCACGATCGTCATTAACTCTGGTCGCTACGGCTGCAATATTTTTTTCGGTACGCACTCTACGCATGCAAGTCGACGGTTTTATGTCCAACAAAGTAAATTTGAATTGTTGATTCAGCAGGTCGAATATGACGACCATGAAATGGTCGTATCAAACGATGCACATTTGTCACAGAGCCCGAATTTCGATAATAAATTTCAATGATTTACAATCGGTGCTCGTTTGTTAGCCTTTCCACAATGAAATGGCAGAGTATACTGTAGACTTTTCACTTTGACAGATGATGTTTGGACGCATTACAAACCAGTGCTGCCAATCTGAAAAGCTTAAATCTTAAAAAATCATCCTTTACCAATATCAATAAGAGAAACATACTGGAATATTTCAGTAAAATACTAATAATTTAAATGTTTTTAATTGTGCAATATCTGTTCCCTCTGTTGGGTCTAATGTGTTTTTGGAATCAAAAATCGATATTAACTCTACAATTTTATATCAAATATTAAACATGAAGTGCTTAAATCTTGCAACATCGATTTTTAAAGTGAGGTAATAAGGGAGTGGACCAATAGGGGCGGTTAAGCAGTAAATACTTTGGCAGTCAAAGGCTAAAATTCAAAAGCAAATGGAGTTAGTCATAAACTTCTTGATACCGAACAAAGATATTGTTATTGAATACACGGACCTGGACAGATTGAAGATTTTTGGGGAGAGGTAATATTCAAAATAAATCATGTGATTCATGTGATGCGATCGAATTATTATCCTAAAATTCGACAAATGAACAATTCGATAAAATATAATATCAATTCACGACCGTTTATATGATGCCCTCTCACCTGTTCACATTGTGAAGAATGGAAAGCTTTAGTATCAAAGTTCGAACACTAATTTCTTATAATTATAAACTGAATTTTAAATTTTAATGGCTGAAGAGAAGTTTGCTCGAACATATGCCGAATAGTTACAGTCGATTTAGATTATAAACATTAGTCATGTATTATTCGTAAGATATAATGTTAGGTGAGGCATTAGCACAACTGTAATATCCAGATAAAACGAAGCTAAAACGGTCCCCATGTATGCATGGATAGGGTGATTCATTTCCAAAAGAGTTGCTTTGTATTTCAATCAAAGTACATAATCGAAATATAGTTAATTCCCTATACATACTGTGTTTTTTTGTACATAGCAAAACGCCTCTGGGACTTTTCATACATGTGAAGACTACAGTAAAATCTAAACCGAATTGGCCTGCCTTCAATAAATTTCTCTATGATCCACCTAAACCAACAGCAGGGTTATTATCAGAATTTTTTTGGGAAAAGAGTAGATTATAACTTATAGAAAACAAAACAACAATTACATTTACCATCTTCTGGTTATGTGAACTGACGAAAAGCGTTTCCCAAGCCTTTTTCTCTTTCCTCCTTTCAAATGAATTATTTATGAATTACTTGTCAAATCTTTCGTTAAAGTCCTTTCAATTGTTTCTACTTTCTTTAGCATTCGTCTTCAAGGCTTGGGAAATTCTTCTTACTGTAGTTTTACTGTAATCTAAGGCCATATTAAATATAGACTAACTGCACTTGTAAATTAGATACGAAACCAACCGGTCTTCAATTTATTTTCGAGAAAAATCTTTTACTTGAACAGCCCAAATATCTTTTTTCGATCGTTGAAATCTTAAAAAAGCTTAAGGCAAACAAATGCCAATCAAATTATGCTCTGACCAATTTGAGAAAAAGTACAAAAGATCGAGTGCATAAAACCCCTTATTGAGTATCACAAAAAATTGATAATGTGATTGTGCCAACTTATTTACAAATTTCAGTTTTTAAGCTTTGCAAAAGCTAAGCCAAACATTATCAACAATATCCATTTCAATAGAGGAAGAAATAGGTTTTATTTTTTTTTAGTTAGATCTGGAGTGAATATTAAATGTGATATTTTCCTTAACTTTTTTGTCACGTTGTAATATTTGTACATCAGTTTTAATTGAGCTTTATATAAAAGCGTCAATGCCAGCATAATTATTGAATTGAGAAGGTGAAATGTTATCTAGAGCTTGCTGAAGCTGTACATAAATTGTAATAACAAGAGCAACCTCATTTAAAACATATTTTAAAATATTTTGTTATATGAAATTTCTGAAATGACCAAGATGGTGGAATATTCAAAGTCAGACTCATCATTCGTTCCAATTCTAAACAGTAGAACCCGAATGAACAAGTGTAACGTACCTTTTTCAAAAGTACTCTATTGAAATGTGTGAAATAAATATGAAATTTGCGAATATGCTCATGGATAATACTCGTATATATGAAAGTAATGGTTTGAAAAAAGTGAAAGGACCTTAGCCGAAATTTCGTGCGATTGCATAAAAAATTTAAATTAAACAAATGAAATTTTATATTTAAAATTAAGAGCTAAAAACGGTCCAGAAATTTCGGTTAAATTTACTTATATATACCTTTATGTAAAATCGAAAGTTTTAGCTGTCCAAAAAGAGGTATGTATAAACTTACAGCGTTTATATTTAATTGAATTATAAGAAAAAACTTTTTACTAACTATTCTAGAAAAAAAAATTATCTTAATTAATTTTTATCCATAAAGTACACAAATGTACTATATACGTAAATGAATTGCCAACCTAACTTTTTAAATAAAATCATTGTGAATTATCCTGAATCTAAAGTCTAACATTGCTAAGCTTCGTGGCAAGTTCGTGGAACCAGTATCGGCCACTTAACTTTTCCAAGCCTACTGGTGAGCACTTCTCTACTCTAAAAATAAAGCATCTTGAATTGTAATTAATTCATTTTATCTCAAACTATTTCTTTACAATCCTCAACTTGCATGTAATTTATCTTGCACTTTGAGAAATTATATGTACAAGACAATTTTCTCTTCCCGCAGCCAAAGACATTTCCCTAAGTATGAAATCCACTACTTGAAAGATTTATCTAAATCTCACAACCAGATAATTTCTCACCCAACCGCACCATTCCCGCTACCCGGAACTGGCTTCTCCGCCTTTATCGCTACTCCGTTATCCCTTTTTCATTTCCAAAACTATTTTGCTTTACTACTACGATTTCGAGAAAAGTTTTATTTCATTATAATGCTAATACAATGTCATTTAAATGAACCCCTCTGGATTGATTGCAGCGCAGGATCCTTTTGAGGTAGTTTTCGACCTCTTTTTCCCCACATTTCGTGCGTTAACTCTGCGTTAACTTGACGAATGATGGTTTTTAAATGATCCAACATTTGGCAAGAATACGCGTAAATACGGTCTCTGACGTAGCCCTACAAAAAAAGTCTCATTGCATCAAATCGCATGATCTTGATGGTCAGTTGACATTGCCAAAACATGAAATTACGTTTTCTGGAAGCTTCTCATTCCATAAAGCCAAAATTGGTCATGTTGTGCGACTCATGGTACCCTCTTGTTGAAACTCTACGAGGTGTGATAAAAAAATAACCGCTATTTCCAATTTTTTTCAACAAGTACTAATTTATTCATCAATTTCTATTTTATTTCCTTTAGAGTAGTCCACACAGATATAATACACTTGTGCCACCGTTTCTTCTAATCCTCGAAACTCCTGTTTCAATTCTTCTTTTATCTCCTCAATCGTAGCAAAACGCCTTCCTTTCATCGGTGTCTTCAGTTTTGGGAAAAGGAAAAAGTCAGCGGGGGCCAAGTCCGGTGAATACGATGACTGAGGCATGATCTCAGTTTCTTTTTGTTGGCCAAAAACTCACGCACAAGCATTGATGTGTGAGCTGGTGCGTTATCATGGTACAAAATCCATGACTGGTTTTTCCACAATTCTGTGCATTTCTGACGAATTGCTTCGCGCAAACGGCGCATAACTTCAAGGTAGTATTCCTTATTGACCATACGACCTTGTGGCAAGAATTCATGATGCACCACGCCATTGCAATCAAAGAAAACAGTGAGCAAAACCTTCACATTTGACCGAACTTGACATGCTCGGGCGACCAGGACGAGCATCGTCATTGACATCTTCTCGGTCTTCCTTAAGCCGGTTATACCACAATTGGACTTGTGTTCTGCTCATAACAGACTCGCCAAACGCCACGGCCAACATTTCAAATGTCCTTGCATATTTAATTTCATTTTTTACAGAAAACTTAATAAAGTTTTTTTGATCGATCATTTTTTCGAATAGCAAAAAATCGACTAAGCTTTTTATCTGTCAAAAACAAACTGACAATCCAAAATGGCTGATATTGTCAACATATATAACAGGCATGTGTACCAACATAACAGAAAAAATAATGCGGAAATCGAACATACATAACTCAAGAAATTTGAAAAAACCCTTTTCTTATCACACCTCGTATATCGTTCAGTTCAAAATTTGCAGTTGTAGGCTAAAAAAAAGACGGTCTTAAATGACACATCTTTCACTGCATAAATAACACTTGTGGTGACAAGTATTTAACAACTAACAGCATTGCCAGGCCAGAGGTTTTGAAACAAGTAGATATAGTAGACCCATTTTTATTGCTAGCTTCTCATTAAAAGAAGCTC
This sequence comes from Philornis downsi, assembly GCA_019455685.1. Lineage (NCBI taxonomy): Eukaryota > Metazoa > Arthropoda > Insecta > Diptera > Muscidae > Philornis > Philornis downsi. Next base: position 194,206 of record JAHXMU010000647.1, on the reverse strand, counting down.
TGAATTATAAATATAAGAAGCAAAATTATAAAAAGCAGCAAAAGCTATAAAAATATTACTTCCTGCAGTTCCCTGCTTTGAAATGTATTTGCTTCTCGTGAATCACGTGAGGATTTTCCTCATCCCAAATGCGGCAGTTCCGCCTATTGGCGAAGCCATCAAGATGGAAATAGGCCTCGTCACTGAAGATGATTTTATCAGCAAAATCAGCATTTTCATGTTGTCTCTCCAATACCCAATTAACGAACTCCCTTTGCTGTCCATGGTTAGATGGCTTCAGTTCCTGAGTCAATTGAACTTTGTATGCATGAAGATGCAAATATTCCGTCAAAATTCGCTGCATAGTGGATTTGGTGACACCAATTTGCTGAGCTCGGTGTCGAATTGAGGTGGATGGAGTTTGAGCAACATCATCACGTACAGCTGCGACATTTTCGGTGGATCGACCTGGTCCAAGGCGCGTTGTTATCAGACCCAGTTTTGGCAAATTTATCTATTAATCTCTTTACAGTTGACTCTTTTGGAGTTTATTCTGACCCCAAATTTCCAAAAAACGGTCAAAGATTCACAGCAGTTATGGTGTATATCGGGCATCTAGCAAGCTAGAAAGATATTGCCAATCGACTAAAAATATCATGAAATACATTTGGTCAAAAAATACTCGGAACATTGGAAGTCTCCTTCAGGATGAAAGCATTGTATATGTTCGCACACACGAACGTATATGTACATGATCCGGCTCTAAGGACCATGTATATGTTCGTTTGTGTGAATATATATTAAGTAGGGCGTGAGACTTGGTTTTTGTGGAAAATAGAGAATCCAAGCACCTAAATTAGAGCATATTTGAGTATAATTTCTCGAAATATGTCGAGAAATTATAATGAAAGAAAATTGTTGTTTGGGGGAAAAGTAAGTATACAATTTGGAGTAAGTTTTGAACTGATTATACATAATTTATTTGGACAGTTCGTGCTCAATTTTTTTTAAGCATGTATATATTCGGGCAAATAAACATATATAGGCATAGTAGACATATAATAGGTAGTAAACCAAAAGAAAGCAATATGTTTGAGTGGGGAAACGATGCGTCTTATCTATTAGGTTCAAAGATTGAATGCGTATTTTGCAATTATGAATTGCGTTATTACAGAGCCCGAGATAATTCTGTAACCTTTTAAACTCCTAATTTCACAGTATGGGTAACATTAAGTCAATATTCCCAATTTGGATACCCTAAGTTTTTCGATTTATTTGATGCACGCACAAAAGAAATCTGCTTTCTTTATACAATTAGTATAGTAAAGTTGTATAATGTATTTGTTATTGAATTGTGAAGAAATTATATTGTAATATTGTAATTTAATCAAAGCTTAAAATTACAATCCTGAATAAATAAACTAAATTAAATTAAAATACATAAAAAACCTTCCTACAACTAATATTACAAACACTCACCTAAAACTCTTGTATCGTCTCCCTTTGAATGCGTTGACCAAAAAAATATATCAAATTGAATATCCCGACGGGTATCAACGTAACATATGCCTCTATTCGTCACTCCCGTTGTGTCATCTGCGTTAAAGTCCAGTTTTCTTTTATTGTCTTTCAGTACGTTCACCAACATCTCGATAACGTGGAAAACAATCAATCGCAATCAGAACCACAGTGGAAACCAAAATTGGTTAATAAGTTCCACAAGGGATTTCAAAGACATTACGTATTTCTATGACATTTAGGCAAAGAGCAAATTGTAAAGCATCGCACATTTGTTAACTTTTGTTTCGTTCCTATCAAACCTTATACGATCCAGGACTAGCTGTGCTTGATGGCGATTTCAAGAAGGCTTTGCTTTTGTGTTTGTCCGTCTGCCCATTTTCTGTCTTTTTTTTACCGGCTTTTTTAGATTTTGCATTTAAGCCAACAGTGAAACCTTTTAAGGGTTCGGTTTTTACCATGTTTGTACGACTTGTTAACGTTGTTTTTGCTGTGTCGTTTCTTTATTGTTTTTTTTTTTTTTGCGGTTTCATTTTGCTGGAGAACTTTTGTAATGTTTTCTTCGGTACCTGCAGTCTTGGTGGTGGTGTCAGTGCTGATGGTAAGAGGTTCAAAAAAGGTGTAAAATTCCACTTATGGTAGCAGAGCTCGAAAAGAAACCACCACATTCCTAAGTCATTGAACGTTCAAGAATTTTTTACCCAGTCAGAAGGACACTCTATGATAATTACAGCAATGTGTCTGAATGCAATGAAGTCCATGATGATGACAATGATGATGGAGCAAACTCAAGAACCCACCGGATGCTTAACCACTCAAGAAATGTCAATGAAAAACGTTAAAATATCGTTTTGAACAAATTTAAAATATGAAATTCGAATTCCTTTATTAGTCGGGAACATGATCAAGTCAAAATAGGATCATTAACTTTTTTATAATATATAAAATTTTGCCTTTTGTTAACTCTCTACGTATCTACTGATCATTGTTCAAAAAATCACTGAAAAGTATAGAACTATTTTTTTTTTTTTTTTTTTTGGTTTCAACACGATTGATAAGTAGAAATAATTTGTTTCCATGATGATGGCTTTCGTGTCTTAAGTCTTTTGTTTGACGTGTATTGTGTCCGTTCCAGCGAAACGCATGAATAAAATGTAAGGCAATTGGAACACGCTTTCTGTATTGTTTCTGTTGCGTTTATATTTGCTTTGTCTTTGCTTTCAATATTCATGCATCAAGATTGAAATGTTTTAAATCAATCACGGATACAGATACGAGATCTGTATAGTAAGCCATTTCTGTACAATTTGCATATATTATGAGTATATCAGAAAGCGGATGCAGGAATTATGAGAAATTATCATTGATAATGATATGCTAGCTCGAAAACAGAATTTCATATGAGTTTAGTTCTTAGGACATAATTCGAAATTATCATCCGTTATAGTAATTTGAATATTGTTATATATTTTAGATTTGTTTGGCCCAAAAATTATACACTTGTGTTTCAGTTTTACAGAAGATGATGCCAGCCGTTCAACAAAAAGTATTTTTGAGATAAGTTGGCTATATTAGAGGATGGGTTTTCTTTAATAAATAACATTGTTAAAGACCAGAATTACATTTTATTTCCATCCTCTTACAGATATATTGACATTAATATTACGATGACAGCTGTAAAAATCTGGTCGCAACATCATTGACACTACTAATTTATACTCTTTCAACTAGCTATGTTGTGGACATTTTAATGTTAATTACTTTAATGTTATTAATTAGTAATATTACTGAATATGTGTATTCGTAAGCAGGTTGCTAGCTCAAGGTTTGAAATGACGTTAATTTAGTCATTACTTCTGCAAGGAAATGTGAGCTTCGATCGGTGAACGAAGAGCTACCATAGCTGATTGCGCAGTAGCGCTGTTGCATTTATCTAACAATTTTAGATAATTAGATAATTCTGTATCGTTTCTGAAATATCCACTTACTATCTACCTTTACCGACAACTCACAAAAAGTCTAACGAGTTCAAATCACAGCTGCGAGTTGGCCAGTTGGCATAACCAAAAACATAGTACACCAGCTTGCTGAAAGTAAAGTTCATTTAAGTTCATGTTTTTGATTTCAGCCCTGCATAAATTGATAATCATAGCTCGATAATGCTTACTGACTGAAATTGCATTTTCAGCAGATTTTTCGAAAAAAAAAAATGGAAAAATGATACCACCATTCCAAAATTTACATCAAAACATTACTATCTACGGATACACTGACTTCTAGAGAATCACGTTTGGTTTTTTGCTGCGAAAATTTAATCTGTTCACGTAGAGGCCGGAATAGCAAGACTTTCCCCCAACACAAATAGTTTTTCAGCTAAATTCGATGTCCAATTAGAACTGCGGTAAAGTTCAAACTTAGAACCAATAACGAAGTGGATGTTAATTTGCCTTCAATGCCTGAGTCAATTGGATTGTAAGTGATTAATCTGAGATCTTTGTGAAAAAATTCCCTCTAGGTTGCTGCGTGAGAAGTTCTGCTGCTGAAATCTTTGATGTTCTTGATTTTAATACTGTCCACAATAAGCCAATCTCATGAACTTTTACACAAACTTGCATAAACCACGAACAGTGGGTGTTTCATTTTGAAAAAACGCATAATTCGGGCAACCCAGCACTTACTTTGAAAATAAGTTTGAAATGTTTCCCATCATTCTTCATGATTATTATTTATTCAGATTTATTGTATCACCCCCAAATAATAACTCACTAAGGCCATCGATCGTTAAAGTAATTACAATGTTTTTCAAACTCATTTTCCGCAAAACTTTAGTTCTAGCCATGAATGATAGCCGCATTCATATTAGACGAATCTTGTTGTAGTTCGATGACATTAGTTAAATATTTGCCTGGAAATTTAGTCACAATGATAGCCCTGTGAGATAATTCGTAGTGCAAAACACAAGAGTTGGCCTTTTGAAAGTATTGGCATTTATCGCTCAAATGCCCAGATAATATAACATTTTTTAATTACATTCAGACCTTCTGACAAAAATTCCAAGGGCACAACACAACGATAATCAATAAAAACAGTCAACATTATATTAACTTTTGATCGACTTTGGCTTGGTTGACAGAGATCCAAGCCGACTATGAAAAACTGGCGACCTACAGCCGCCGACCCATTTTTCGATTAGTACAACGCTGTCGTCTTTATCGACTGAAATCGACTTGCAATAGCCTTGAGTTTATCGGCCGAAATTGTCTTGAAATAAAGCTAACTATATGGAAACCGGTTTTTTTTACATACGAAAACGACATTTTTTAAACATTTTTATTGTTAAGTTAAAATCTAATAGTGTATTCACAAGAACTTCGCATATAAAGAAGTGTTTTGTATCATCGTAGTATCTTTTGATATAGAAAAGTATCATCATAGGAACTTTTCATATTGAAAAGTGTCTTTATTGCTATATTTCATAGAGAAAATTGTTTTTGTAGGCACATTTCTAATGTCTCCATATGAATTTCTCACATAGGAATTCATATTTGCATACAAATATATGCTTTCGTAGTATTCATAGAATGCAATTTTAAAATTATTGGTGTGGCAGCAGGATAAAAAATGTTGCTGTATTTGAAAATTTCTAAAAACAAATAAACATTGAACTCAAAAAATTCCAAAGCGCAAATTGAAACCAAAAAAAATTTGTGGAATATAATTAGATTTTTTTAAAAATTATTTTAAAAAGCACATTTAATAAAGTTAAAGTTTACTCAGTAATTTAATTGGCAATTGGTAATTTAATGGAAATTTGCTGAAACTAAGTTTAAAATTTATTTAAATATTGTAGCGAAACAATATTAATTAATATGAAGTAAGTTTCGGAAAAATACGGCCCAATGAATATTATTATTATTTATTAATAACTAAAAAATAAATATTTAATTATTAATAAATTAATATTATTGATAAATATGTTATTGATAAATGTTTAGTTTATTAATAATTAAAAAATAACAAGTAATATTTAAAAAAATAAATTAATAATTAAAAATAATTAAATAATAATAATTAAATAATAATAATTAAATAATTATCAATTAAATTGTAAATAAATTATTAATAAACTAAAGGGGATATTTTTATCGTAGTTTTGTTAAAAATCGAATAAAACACTCAAATTTGCATCATATATTAAAATTTTGTATTGGAATCGATAAATTGGTCTTTACCATTTAATTTTTAAAGATAATTTCAAGTAAATGTTGTCCGCGACTCCGTCTCAAAATGTCCATTCGGAAGGTCCAATTTTTCTTCACTTTTTCGAGCATTTGGGCCTACATTCCACAAACAACGCGTGTTATGTTATCCTGTAAGGCTTCAATAGTGTTCGGCTTGTAAACATAGACTAACTACTTGACATAACCCGACAAGATCTAATCAAGAGGCATTAAATCACAAGATCTTGGGGGCCAACTTACAGGACCAAATCGAGAGATAAGCTGCTCATTTTCAACCAGTGCTGACAATTTGAAAAGCTTAAATCTTAAAAATTCACCCTGTATAAGTAAGTGTGCCATGACGTTACATGTCGCCATCATTAGTCCACGAATGTTTTTCTACTACTATTAGCGCATCCAGAAGTTAAGACCAGTTTTAACGTTTAAACTATGAGAATATATTGAATCTTAGAAATAGTTATTTTTCCAAATATCATAAATATCATTGGAGCATCAGTGGTTTTAGCGGATTTTTACATTTAGTGATTTTGTTGAGAAAATATGTAAGTGGCATTAAATTTTGTTTACAAAAATATTTAAAATATTGCACAAGGCTTTTATAGAATACATATTATTGGGACGACGCTTTCACAATTGCCACAAGCATTGAGAAGACAAAGAAGATCAAGGACGAATTGAAGAAAAAAAAACTCGTGTGTAACCATCAACATTAATCAATGAAAGTCATGACCAACGAATTCGAAGTTTGGTACTCAAAAACCGTCAAATTGAACATCAAGGTGATGATGCTCTGGTATTTCTAACGAAACGACAGACAACTCTAATTTTAATGGTACTTTAAATTTATTAATAATTTATAGTATTTAGTATACACAGGTATATTTACAGTATATAGTATATACAATAATTATAGGCATTGAATGCATTTTGAAATGTTTTATTCAAAATATTTAAATAACTCTAAACTTTTGTCACTGTGACTGTATCAAACAATAATGTCCATATAATTTTAAATAACTATGCATTGATCTCTAGAAGTGCACTTTTATTCTAATCAAGGAAGTGGAGTTGAAAATGATCGTCAACAATTTTTAATTTCACACAGATCCTAACTATAAGTAAGACTAAAAATATAGTTGACATTTGATGTATTTCTCACAAATTTCTGTTCGTCACTCGAACTTTTTTAGTTTCCTTTTGAAAATTGATAACCAGTAACTGAAAAATTCTACAACAAATATTAGCACCCACAGCATTATGATTTGCTTCGTTTCTTCATCCTCTACACTACTTATGCCTGCCCACCTTTTTCCTAAACGTACAGTTGTTATCGTTCGAAGCATTCCATCAACCGGTGTCAAATATTTCGACATTTTCGCAATACTTTGTTCCAGCCATCTGCTGATAAAACTTTTAAATCATTGGCAGAGATACCCGCAACTTAATGTTTAATTTTATTTTGTCATTCTCACTGCAGAATGTTTTGTTTTGTTTTGTTTTGTTTTTGTTTCCCGCTTTGTGAAAGTCCATTGATCACTTGACATTCCAAGAGTATCTTTGGCATAAAATCTCCAAATAAATTTTATTTTCTTTGAAGTGCAATTAAAGCCTAACCGCATTTCTATAGCATTTGTTGTCGTTGTCGTTCTTTCGTCTGCCTAGAAGATCAAAAGCACCATCACGGTGACCTTAACCACCAAACAACCGTTAGAGGTAAACCAAATTTTTGTTGCAAGAAATTTATGTTATTACCATAAAACCATAAATTATTGGCACACAACTATTAAAAGACGAAATAATGGAAACAATAATACTGGCAGAGGTACAGGAACCCCTTTGCAAAAAAAAAAAAAAAAAAAAAAAAAAATATTAAAACAAAAGCTATTAAAAAGACGCCAAATCGAAAACTCCAACACCGCCACAGAAATTTCTACTACTACTACTTTCCAACATCATGTGTACAGATGAGGAAATCGCGAACAGCAAACAATTGACAAACAATAAATCAAAATGCATACCAGTATATGTGCTTACAGAATCCACTCGAAGAAATCTTTGTGCTTTGAAGGAGGAAATATTAAATGTGTCGCTTTGAATACGGCATTCATGATTTACTGTGTTGAAACTCTTCTAAAGATGGATGTATCGTCTTATATGTTACACAGGTTCGTTTCTTAACTCTTTTCTTTTCGTCTACTTCATATCATAGAAATGGGCCATATTTTTGCTTTATATTGTATTTGGCACGGGGCTTATAAACACAATCATAATATTTATTGGTGCTTGCAGTGGAGTGATTTATCTGCTTTTAACTTTTTGTATTGAATGGCCATGAATGTGTTAATGAATGTATAACAGAAATTGAAATTGGAAAACACAATATATTTGCACTTTATTTTAACGCAAGAATCTGACACAGTTTTTTTTAACAACAATCGTATATCGTAATCGTTAATTTATTTCATTTCCATCATTTGAAGTGTGGGATGTGAAGAATGTACTCCAAGCCCTGAAGCCCTAAAAATATGATATTATTAAAGAGAAATTTATATATTAAGGAAATTATTTCATGCGAAAGACGATCCAATTTCTGTGAAGTATTTAATATTTTTTAGATAATTAAGAACGAAATACCTCCCATCAAAAATTTCTTTGGCGTTTACATTGTTGTACAACAAATTTGGAAATTATTTGATTTAATCTTATATTATTACATATAACATAATATATGTACACATATGGTCGAAAAAATAAGTACACAGCGATCCATGTTCCCAAAAAGCAAACATTTTGGTAAATAAATAACACTTCAGATTAAAGGTATCTTTAACGGGGCTATCGCATTTCTAGCGTTGTCTTATAATTTTGCCGTACAAATCAACTGTTGGGAATTTTGCAAATTTTATTTTAAAATTTTCTTTATATTACTCTTCTTTATTTGTTAGCATATGCTTAACAATACTTTTTATATTGCAAAATGCTTATTTTAATGTAAAATAGAATTAAATTCCAAATAAAAAAATCAATTTTCAAAAGTCTTTGCTCTTCTCCATTGTCGCTGTAATATCAATTAAACCACATTAATCGCTGCAAAGGTTTTTTTTCGTTTTGCAAAATTTTTAAAAATCACATCCTCAATTGAGAAATCGTAATTCATAAAATGAATGGTTCTTTGACATAACTGCAAAAGCTTTCGAGGTTAGCTTATGATTTTTTGCCATACTCCAATGCAAACTTAAAGACATTTTCTCACAAAGTTTAATTTTTTAAAAATTATTCAGAATATATTTTATTATGTACACTAGCTGACCCGGCAAACGTTGTTTTGCCTTCAAAATGTTAATATGGTAAAAAAACTTAATTGCAAAAATCTCATCTCCAACGCCATCTATCACTTCAAATAAAACTTTTTAAACCTTCCGGAATACTCTACCAATAATTTAAGACCAAAATGAGCCAAATCGGTCAAACCGTTCTCGAGCTTTAGCGAGACTAACGGACAGCAATTGATTTTTATATATATAGACTAGTGGACCCGGCAAACTTTGTTCTGCCTTCAAAGGTGGCAAATTAATGACTTATAGTTTTCAGGATAGATGGTTCTGTATTTAAATTTTTGTTAGAAAAGTTTGGTTATTTAAATGAATGCTTTTAATACTTTTTTTGTAAAGTTTTTACAAATTATTTAATTTAAGTCAATTTAATTGAGATTTAAAATTACTGCAACGCTTTCACATGTACAACGTTCTTTGTTTGTCTGTCGGGAAACATAGAAAAATGAGAAGTGAAATAAAGTCAGTATTTGAAAAACTTTAATTTTTCTATAACAGGATCAGAAATAATGGTTTTTTTAATTTTTGATTTCTTCGGGTGGTACCACGCCTATTTGTCCAATCCTGCCCATATTTGCAGCAGAAGTTACAATATGTACACTAAACTTATATACCAAATTTTGTTCAAATACCGTTAGCAGGAGCAGAAATAATGGATCTTTAATTTGTGGTTTGTATGGGACGTACCACGCCCCTTCGTCCAATCCCGCCCATATTTACAGCAGAAGTTACAATATGTACACCAAACTTATATACCAAATTTTGTTCAAATACCGTTAGCAGAAGCAGAAATAATGGATTTTTAATTTGTGGTTTGTATGGGAGGTACCACGCCCCTTTGTCCAATTGGACCGAATTGTAAATCTAAACCATCCCGGGCATCACCTAGACGCATATACAAAAATTTATGTAAATCGGTCCAGCCGTTTAGGAGGAGTTCAGTGACAACGCCCGTACAGTAGAATTATGTATATATATAAAGATTAGATTAATAAAAGATAATATTGTAATGAAAAAATATCATCTATTGACTTCAAAATATATTTTTAATCATTTAACTCATAATGCGATTAAAATATGAGAAGGATTGTTCAAAACATTACTTTTCTCCCACCTGAGTCGGTAAGATGTGAAAAATTATCCTTTTAAAAGGAAAAAATTTCTAAAGGAAAAACATAGTTGACATTCCCTTAACCAAATCTTTATTATGCGCAACTATAAGATGGAGAGCATTGTGAGTTACCAACCTGCAATTTGTCACCTACGCAGTACCACCTGAAAATAAGTTAACTTTTTTAAACTATACTCTATTTAGCTCTTACTAAAACCAGCTCTGTTCAATTTGATGAGACCTTTTTAGTGTGGATTTACAACTTGTAAGTCAACGAATTGCCGGATATTTACAGTATGACAACATCATACAGACAGACGGACAATGCTCAACCATGAAACGTATTTGGTATATTTCGGTATTTTAAGACCTTCCTTTTGGGCGTTACAGTTTTGCTGTGTTAAATTACGTATTGCACATATTCAGTCCTTCAGGTGACGTAATAAAAACGGTCTGTAGGAAATGAAAAATAATTATTTATACAATTTTGAGTATTTAATTTCATTTACTTACTTGCAAATTGATCGCATTTCGCAAATGTTAATTACATATCCAAGTTCGTCAATTTTGTGCTAAAATTTTCTCCCTTCTTTCTTACAGATTTGGGGCACTCGACACACTGACCATAAATATAAGGTAAGTTTATATTATAATAAATTACGCGTGTCGGTCATATCTCATCATACGGCCTTCTATGGACTTTACAGTGAAAGTAAAGTAAACAATTCTTTATATTCAATCTCGCATTCTGTTGTGATAAACAAACACCTACGTCTGTAATTGGTGTGTTTGTACTTTGATCATTTGAATACCTGTGTAATAGTTTTGGTGTCATAGTGAACCTGTTCCTTTAGCTTGAGAGACAGGTGTCGTGTTCTATAATTACGTTATGTGGTTGCCTGACGTTACGACAATATTAAAATTTTTACTATGGAATGTTGTTGGTTATTAAGGTCAATATTTTTTTTTTGAGGTGTTATGCTGTGTATGAGCGATATTTCCGTAGAGAATTATTACTGGTTAATGTAGTAAAAAGTTATTTGTTTATGGCAAATTATTTAACATTTGAAAATGGATGAAGTCTTTTAAACATCATTGACACAGTTTGACACAATTTTTTCGATTTGCAAGACAAACTCGTAAATCTATTTATCGTTGCTAGTTATGTATAGACGGGATTCAACTATTCTAGTTTGTAAAATGATAGGAATTGATATATGATATATAGAAAGTTAAGCGGCTGTAAGTCCTTTAAAATGTTTATGTGCTGCGATGACCCTCTGATGAATGGTAAAATATGATGTTTAATAAAAATATCCGTAAAAGAATAATTTCTTAAAATTTAATTTGTATGCGTACAAACTATAGCAGCGAGGATAACTCGTCTGCAAGAAAGCGTGCAGTAACTTCAGTATTTGTTCACTGAATTCCTTGATAATGCTCGACGGAATTTGAAATAATCGACAGATTAACGGCTTCTCTTCTGACACTCCCTTACAAAATACACAATATATTATTGCACATGACATGCCTGTGATGCAATATGGCGTGAGAATGAAAGAAGAATGAATTTTTAGGTCCATACCATACAAATTAACCGATTAATAGCAGTTTAACTTTCCTCTGTAATCCCTAATTCAGAGACTGAATAGTAAAAGTAAAAAAAAATCTGATAATTCACATACAAACTAAACAAATTATCACATTTAATATCAGATTCGTATCTTTCATTGCGTTTAATTCAGAACAGTTTAACTGCCAACAGGCACTTTACTACTGTGAATTGAAAATGAAATGCAACCCGCCCCAAATTTGGTAGATCTCTTTATAATTTTTAAGCTAAACCTAAAGACTTATTTTATTGTGCTTTAGTTCAGGGCATTTTTGGGGATATAAAATCAACCCAAAGACTTATTTTGTTGTACTTTAGTTCAGGGCATTTTTTGGGGATATAAAGTTAACCCATCTGGCACCATAGACGCTTTTACAGTTGCCATAAAAGGGGCGTTGCATATCAGTTGCATATTCGTTACTGAAAATTCTGTACAGCTTTTAGTATTTTTCAATGAAGATGTCATGTTAGTGTCCCTTAAAAAATTATGAGCCTTGTTGGACATTTCCTTTATCTTTCAGCTACCACAATATATACAAAGGCGGTCCCAAAACTAGGCGACATAACAGAGAAGGCACACAAAAGTTGGAAAAAATTTTCTTTATTTTTCAATATAAACTCCTTTTTGGTCTGATACTCTTTTTTCAGCGATATCCAGTAGCTTCTATACCCTGTTTATAGTAAGAACTGAAAAACTTCTCGAAACAGCGAACAAACGCAGAGTCCACCTCTTTATTGTTGGCAAATATTTTACCAAGTTTGGAAATAAAAAATAGTCTAAGCGAGCCAAATCTGGCGAATAGGATGCGTGATGAAGAAATTCGAACTTTACGAGTAATTCATTAATTTTGGCCATCGCAATAGTGGCAGTGTGAACATTGCCTTGATGAAACACTTGCCTTGATGAAACAGCACCTTCTTTTTCTCCAAATGCGGAGTTTCTCCAAAATTTCATCACACTCCAAATGCGGAGTTTCTCCAAAATTTCATCACACCGCAAAGTCAAAAGCATTACACAACGTAATAGTGCTTCTGTGATATGAACATAATAGAATTATTAGGTCTTCTCTGATCTAAGTTAGCCTCTGTTGATGTTCACAAAAGTACGTGAACAGGCAGCAAAGCGGACATAGTTAAGCTTAATAACTTATTGATTTCTAGCCGATCGGTAAACATTTCGTATTTATCCTATAGAAACCGTAATAATTATATTTGGCGTTTGATTTAGAAAACTCAAAATCGGACAATTTGTTGCCACTCTTACAGAAGAGGTATGATAATGATAAAACTTTGCTTTGACAATAGCTCTGCGTATGGCAAATTTGACTAAATTTAGTGCAACCATGTAAGAAATATAAATCTGAGAATATACGAGTATGGGCTAAATAGGTCATTTGTGTGGAAGGTATTAGAAGAGGAGTGGTTAGTTATCGATTTTCTCAAATTCTGCCAAGCATTATAAACGAATACAATGGGGAGTCTACGAATGTGAAATTAAAGGGGAAAAACTAAATCTTTGAAATTCGTCAATTTATGTGGAAGGTACCAAAATGAGTCAATCGATATTTTCCATCCAAAGTTTCCGGCTACGATCTGATAAGTTTAGTAAAGGTTTACTATCGTATTCAGCAGCCAGCCAGCTAACCATCCTACAACCAGCCGGACAAGTACAGAGAAGGACATCGCTCAACCCTGAAACGTATTTGATATATTTCGGTATTTTAAAACCTTCCTTCTGGACGTTACAGTTTTGCTGTATTAAATGACATATCGCATAACTTCTGTAATTCAGGTGACGTAATAAAAACGGGCTGTAGGAAATGAAAATGAAAAATAATTAATAATAATTAATTAATGCCTAAACGCTGCAATAAATTAGCATAATTTTCACCGTTTATGGTTTTTCCGTTCTGAAGATAATCTTATTGATAATCCCTTACGAATCGTAAGAAAACAGACACCATGACCTTGCCTGCACATGAAACGGGAAAGCGAAGGTCTTCTTTGGACACGATTCATTTTTAGCTGATCTGTTTATGCATTTGTTTCGCACTTTCACTTAGTTGGAAGTCATCAGTGTTTTCGAATTTGTTTCTAAAAATTCACAGTTCAACACCCTGCTTTGGCGATCTTCAATCTTTAGATTAAGTTTCAAAATAAAAACTATTTCCTACCATGTAATTACCATTTCACTCATTTTAAATGGAAACCGTATATTTGTTTCTTTCCATTTTAAGCTCACTTGTCCGAAATATTCCCATTTGTTATTTCTCACAATGTCAACGTTTATAGCTTGAGTATTCAATTACATAGTTTCGCAATGTCTCATCCAACTTCACCCTTCTGTCAAATGTTATGTCCCATCAATTGTTTTGTAATCACATCGGACGGAAAGTCTTCCTGATTCCATCAACTTGCAATCTGATAATTATAGGATGCTTTTTCTAACAACAATGTAGTATGCATGTATTCACAGGTTATAATAAAAGGCTACTTTGCATAAAAACGATCTTCACGACCATAAAAATAATTACGCATTGCACACTCTCTGGAAACGGCAACGGCAACAACAACAGTTTACCACCACCAGCACTGCCATCAATTTGCCTTCCTTGGCGATTCCCGCATCTTTGCTAAAACCCAACAATTTTATGGTAAAACTCCTACAAAAATCTTAATTTTATTGAAATTGAAACGTTTGAAATGGTTGTTATGCAAAGTGAATTTGTTGCCTCAGTGTCGGCCCAGGTCTGTGACTTGGTCTCTTTAGAACACTTTGTTCATGTTGCATGAAGTTGTTGCTGATGATGACGACCAAGTCTCGGGTAATGATAAAGAAAACAAGCATCATTATCATTAGAGAGACAGACACTGTGTGTGACGGACAGACGTAAATACCTCGTTGCAGGCTATCTTGTTCTCTCTCACTCACACACACACACACATGCGTCATGTGAATGAAGTAAAGCGCATATTTGCTTTATTTAAAGTTCTTTCAAGCACTGGAACAACTCTTATGTCACATACGAATGTGTGTGTTTTGCATTTTATGGTGGCAAAGCTACAAAATAGCTTCCGCCTTTTTTTCTCCGGGTCTAAACGTTTCGTTTGGCTTTTTATGCACCCTACTTGGAAGCTGAGCCAATAAACTGAACGGCTTTATTAGTAGAAACATTAATCTAGTTTTATGGAGTTCGAATTTTTTATGCTACATCACTCTGTTGTACAGTAAATTATCAGTTATTGCTCTAATCATCATATTTGTAATATTTCGAAATATTGGCACTAAGTCAATTACTCCTAATTACAAATTGTCTCAAAAGAAAGTTTATACAGGGTTATCCATTTCAAAAGTACAGTCAAATAAAAGTATGATTTCGATGAAACTTTTATTTCATTATAATGCTTGGACTTTGACATTATGTACGAAATACAATTTAATTTTATATATGACCGCTTCTGGATTGGTTGCAGCAGTGGATCCTTTTGAGACAGATGTATGCATATCATTTGTGCAGTAAACTAAACAAATATGACTTTTCTTTTGAAACACACTGTTTTATGATAAACTCAGAGCCACTACCCAATTCGATATGAAAATGTTTAAACTTCTGCTTGAAATAAATTTCTTTGCTTTTTCCGAATAAAATATGGGAGAGCTCCTCATATTCAGCGAGTTTACACACATTCTGTTTTAGGCTTTATTTAATATTTAATGGCTAAATTTACCGACGTTTCCCAATATTTGTGCGAATGGCCTTTATTAAAATTGCTGATTACTTGACTATTCGAAGAGTTCGTCAGACACATCGAGATGACCCCTTAAACATATAAACATATATATAAACATAAGAGATCGTGTTAAAATGGAATCACACAGAATAATCGCCTGCTCTAATCATAGTATCATGGCTGGTAAGTGTAAAGATTATATTTAGATTATACTTAGTTTGTACTATATTTATAATTGGCTGTTATGATCATATACGACAATATTATTGGCCGAAATTACAAACATTTCATGTTGACTTCAGGCTGTAACTATTGATATTTACTAATAATCAAAATTTCATAAATTATTGCGAATTAGGCCCTTGAAATAGCTGCACGGTTTGGTTCAGCTATAATACCAGAATTTATTAAAATTTTACCAGTTTATTGTGGTGTTCACGTCTTTGGTAAAAAAAAAATTAAACATTTTTGGGAAAACTTTTTTAGTGTAACACTGAGAGAGATCTCTTGTATTGTTTTCTTAGCACGCAAAGATGCTGCTGCAAAGATGCTGCTGAATGTTGTGCTAAAAAATTACTGTTTTACTTTACACCTAAAGGGTGTCCAAACAAGAACGCAAGATTTAAATGACTGATGCAGCAATTGAATTGTTTCTCTGGCTGTATGATATGTGGCGCCGTCTTGTTGAAACCACATGCCCTCCAAATTCATTTCTTCAATTCTAGGGACGAAAAAAACGATTACTTTTTACGACACCGAACACCATTGATTGTTTGCGCTTGACATGCCTCATTTTCATAAAAAAAGGTCCAATGATTCCTCTAGATCAAAATCCACACCACACAGTGACACGTTTAGGATGCATGCTTTTTGTGAATCACTCGAGGATTTCCTTTATCCCAAATCAGACAATTCTGTTTATTGACGAAGCCATCAATATGGAAATGGGCCTCGTCACTGAAGATGATTTTATTCGCAAAATCAGCATTTTCATGTAGTCTCTCCAATACCCAATTAATGAACTCCCTTCGCTGTCCATGGTCAGCTGACTTCAGTTCCAGTGTCAATTGAACTTTGTATGCCTGAAGATGCAAATCTTTCGTCAAAATTCGTTGCATAGTGGATTTGGAGACACCAATTTGCTGAGCTCGGTGTCTAATTGAGGTGAATGGAGTTTGAGCGACATCATCACGTACAGCTGCGATATTTTCGGTCGATCGAAGGTGCGTTGTTGCCTTTACATCACTAACGGACCCAGTTTTGGCAAATTTAACCATTAATCTCTTTACAGTTGACTCTTTTGGAGCATTATTGTGACCCCAAATTGATCGCAATTTGCGAATTGTAGCCGCAAAACTTTCACCATTTTGGTAAAACAATTTCACAATGAGAATGCGTTGTTCATTCGTGTAGCACTCCATTTTTACTAACCTCGTACCTTTTACTAGCAAACAATAACAATTTTTCAAATGTCAAACAATGACACTTCGAATGGCGCCAAATTTAAATCTTGCGTTCTTGTTGGGACACCCTTTATTACAGCTAAGCGTGTCTTACCAAAAATTGGTATCGATTTGTGGCTGTTTTTTTTATTTATGTATCTGTCTGTCTATATATCCGTTGAATGCACGCTGGTCAAGTAGGCAAACGAGTAAATATCGGTCTTCCATTGCGCAATGTGTTTCAAAGCGCCTTGAGCAACGTACCAACATACGTCCGGAAAAAAGGCCTATGCCTGAGCCTTTCTGGCATCAGTTAGCTACAACAATATAAAGCCTTTAACTAATAAACGGAAGCAATATAATATTACAAACATTCCGGAAATGGATCATTTCTCAGAGAGGACTTAGTAATTGTACGGGTATTTTTTTTTTTTTTCTTAGTGAACTACTATTTGCGGTCCGTAGAAAATATGTTAGCTCAACCGGGTTTGACAAGAACGCCCGCATCTCACGCGGTATATTGACGTTTCAATATATACATATATATGTATACTTTTCGTTACTAAATATATTGTTGAAAAATGCTAGAAACCTCAATTATTCTTACTAGTATACATATTTATATAGACGTTTTTTTAAACGTACTCATATTCCAATTATCGGCCATGCATTTGTTGAGACAAATTGTGATTGCATCCGTTTGCATCCGCTGCTTGATACTCTTATGCCATTATATTGCTATTCTGTCCTCGTTCTGGTGCGATTTGCACTTGTGCAGCCGTAAGGATAACGTGTCGAAATATTTTCTCCATAATTTCAGCACACTGTGCGTACTTGCGACCAGATTTCAATCGTTATCTTTACAGGAGGGGAACCATATTCCACACTCCTTACATTTCATATTTTGGTATAGTTTATGAGCTACACCTCAGTGGATTTAATTTTCTATATCTTTACTCCGCTATTTCTACAACCACATCTTCCGCTTTAAAGGACAGAGTACCTCTATTCTCCTTAAAGCAGGTATTACAATGGACTAAAGCATTACCATGTATACCAAAGTACATAATTTGACAATTCCTAATCCGAAGGTTGTCTGAACGCGTTTTTTCCCACTCAAGTATAGGTTTGAGACAGTAGCAAATGCGCAATGTCTTCCCATTGTGTGTCAAGTACACAGTCATTATGTCGTATTTGTTGGAGTAGGCTGTGGGAATCCTGAGGGTATACAGCTTAACAATATAGATATCTTTGCGCTTCACTACGTACGTTTTCCCTGATCCCATTTATGTTCACTTATGCCATGTTATGCGCCGAGGCGAAAGAAATTAATCTGTATCCGCTTTCGGAGATATAGCTATGTAGTCTGAATTTTTCGACGGTTGTGCTATTTTGGCATTGAAATCTCCTCGAAACTTTTTAATTTTGTGGCCAGCGCAACGAAAAAGCCACTTACAAATATATTTTTGGTTCCCATCTTGATGAATATTGTGGATATGCGGTTGCTTGCAGGACTGTACCACGAGACAACGTATCTAACTCTATGACCGATTATAAATGCACATTCGACCTCAAGACTTTCTATAGGCGTAATAAGGATGTCACAGTTCTAGCATCACGTATATCCTAGTCATGTCGAGGACAACCAATACTGTCTATAAAGTATACGGATATTTCAGGTGTATAATCTCTAGTTATGCTTGTCAACCCTGAAATTTATGTTTTATATTTTTATTTTCTGATATGACATTATGAATTTATGGGTCAAATCCGTTATTTGCATGGTTTCATGGAGATTTCAGAAAGGGAATGATTTACGGACAAAAATTTATGTTATTGCTGTGCACGAGTTGAGAAAAAAATTTAGTTTCGCAAAATCGGTCAACTTATGTAAGAGATACCAGATGATCTGGGTCGATATAGTGCATCACAATCTGTGACATCTCCCGAACTACAAATATATTTGTTGAAAGATACTTGGTACTTTAAAGAATATAGTATTCTCAACATAGGATCAAGGATAATAGTATTGGAAAACAAGTTAATATAAGTTTCCATTCATCTCTTAGTAAATAAAGGGTGTCCCAACAAGAACGCAAGATTTAAATTTGGCGCCATTCGAAGTGTCATTGTTTTACATTTGAACAATTGTTATTGTTTGTTAGTAGAAGGTACGAGGTTATTAAAAATGGAGCGATACACGAATGAAAACTGGGTCTGTTAGTGACGTAAAGACAGCAACGCGCCTTCGACCAGGTCGATCGACCGAAAATGTCACAGCTGTACGTGATGATGTCGCTCAAACTCCATCCACCTCAATTCGGCATCGAGCTCAGCAAATTGGTGTCTTCAAATCCACTATGCAGCGAATTTTGGCGAAAGATTTGCATCTTCATGCATACAAAGTTCAATTGACTCAGGAGCTGAAGCCAGCTGACCATAGATAGCGAAGGGAGTTCGTTAATTGGGTATTGGAGAGACAACATGAAAATGCTGATTTTGCCGATAAAATCATCTTCAGTGACGAGGCCCACTTCCATCTTGATAGCTTCACCAATAGGCAGAATTATCGCATTTGGGGTGTGGAAAATTCTCGAGTGATTCACGAGAAGCGAATGCATTCGCAACGTATCACTGTGTGGTGAGGATTTTGGACTGGAGGAATCATTGGACCTTTTTTTTTATGAAAATGAGACATGTCAAGCGCAAAGAGTCAATGATGTTCGGTATTGTGAAATTATAACCAGTTTTTTTCGTGCCTAGAATTGAAGAAATGAATGTGGAGGGCATGTGGTTTCAACAAGACGGCGCCACATGTCATACAGCCAGAGAAACAATTCAGTCGCTGCATCAGTCGTTTAAATCTTGCGTTCTTGTTGGGACACCCTTTGTAATGAAAATTTCATTTTGTATTGTACTTGTGACAGATTGGCCCCAAATTATCAAGTTTAAATTACGAATAAGATTGCGAACTTTGTTTTGCTATTGTGGGAGTTGCTGAAAACAAATAAACAAACAAACAAAATCGATGAATCAATCGATCTTTAGATTCGAACACTTTTGGAAACAATAAAAAACTAACTCTCTCTTTGAATTTTTTAAATTTTGTATTTATTTTAATTTAAATTCGATCATTAATATTTGAGGCATATTGATCTATTTGTACGTATTTTAAACCAAAACTGCAAATAAAATTGCCCATTGTAGCAACACTAGAGTAACACCAACTCAGACATCGGCATTGCCACCAGTAACATCTTCAAATCCAGCAATTCAGTTGATTCTTATGGCACTTCTAGGAGTGTAAATACACATACAGCTATACCGTTATTTATGTAACAAACTTCAAACAACAAATGCCAGAAAAAGAAAAATAAAAAATGATAAAGAAAAAAAAACACATAACGACAAAAAATTGTTTGATTTTCCTTCCGAAGACCTAAAGATCCATAAAAATAAAACTGGCAAAATATAGAGAAAAAGTTTCAAAGGCAAAAAAAATTGCTTTACGCTTTACAAACACCACAAACTGGGCAACTAGTCTATGTAGTACATGCCGCATTATTACATCATTAGAACGTGGCATGCAGATACATACATAATCCTATGCGCATTCAGACATACAAGACTGGAGGTACGAGTATGTGAAAATCACCATATAAAAATTGCTTAAGAATGTGACTTTTCGAAAAATTGCGACAATTTGTTGCATATGTATAGCTGATGTTGTAGTCAGTCCATTGCAGTCATTTTTTGTTTTGCATGTTTGCCACTGCCACTGCCACTGTCAGTCAGCTGTGATTGATGATCATTAAAATTATAGTTCTAACGTTCAACTGAAATGTTACCAACTGCTGTCATTTTTCGTTTGCTTTTCCCTTTTTTGCCTACTGTGATTTGAATACGAACACAACTAAAACTGGTAGATTATATGGTTTACCTTTATCTGTTACGGACAAGCCTGAGTAATTTTCAAAAGTCCAAAATAATTTTTTCAATAATTCTAGCGTAAAATTATTATGTTGTCTGTCAAACTTCTGGGAGACAGACAGCCAGACACACCAACAATCGTGTTTCGACAATTTAGCAAGAATTCTGTTGGTTATTTATTTTTTCGTTCCAATTGCACAATATTCAAATTTGAATTCAACGGAATTGTTATAGAATATTATGCAACGTTTAGCATAACAATTGAAATTACTTAATTTAATTGTTAATATTTTATGAGTTAGTAGAAAGAATTGTGTAAGTTTATGGCACATAAATATGAATTCCCAAGAGAGGGTTTAGAACTGTGTGTGTGCATGTTTTTATATGGGTACACAAGCAGACAAAATAAATGGTTTGTTTCTTAAGTCTTTTGTTACAACTGAGGGAAATACGGGAGAATTTAATAAACTTATTGCTTGGACAATAAGATGGAAAAGATTATGATGGAAATGCGATAACATATTTAAGTGTTTTTTGACCATATTTTTGGGTAAAATTAAAATACAATATATGGAAAAAGGTTTAAGAAACAATGAACATAATTCAAATTCACATCCTTTCTCAAACTAAGCGTTCTGATAGAGTAAA
>JAHXMU010000647.1:156016-172651 GCA_019455685.1 Philornis downsi | reverse complement strand
CTCAAACTAAGCGTTCTGATAGAGTAAATAATTGGTCTTATGAAGAATGAAGAACATCAATGTCTAAAGTGAACAAGATGTGATATATTTTGGCAAAAAAATTACCTGGACAATACGAAAAAACTCCCAATGAAATAAGTCGTAGATAATAAACATGCAATTAGTCTCAAAAATTGAAAATAAAAATAAACCTAAATAAATAAAATAATGTATTTATAAATAATAATGTTTGTATAAAATAATGTATTTTTTTATTTATTCATATGGCTTGTTTAAAGCCTTCTGTTCACTTTATGTTTTAAAGATAATGTCTTTCAAATGGTGACCTTTGTTTGCTTCTACCTGACGTGCTTATTTCCATTTCCCATAACTTTTCTTAGGATTTTAGGTCCCAGCGCCTCCACTTTTTCTCAGATATAGGATTTAAGTTATTGGATGATTCTTGGCTTATTGGCATATAGCTTACCCTTTACGTAGCCCCAAAGAAAAAAATCGGGAGCCGTTAAATCAGGCGTACGTGATGGCCGCTTAAAATCAGAAAAACGTGATATTATTCGACTGCCAAAAATTTCGCACAGGATAGCCTTGGTTGGACGAGCTGTGGCTCCATCTTGTTGGAACCATAAATCTGGATTGCTCTGCACCTCTGGCCTTAAAATTTTGTTAATCATTTCCCGGTATTGAATTCCGTTTATATTAATCGCAACTTCTTCGTTGTTTTCGAAAAAATATGGTCCAATGACCCTCTCAGAAGTTATTCCATAATATACTGTGCATCTAAGTGGGTGAATTTGATCTTCAAAATTTATTCCTGGATTTTCGACGCCCATATTCTGCACTTTTGTTTATTCACGTGACCATATACGTGGAAATGAGCCTCATCGTTCATTATAAGTTTGTGAATAAACTCGTTGTTGTCTGGGCACAATTTTTGAAAACGGCGCCTATATTGAATGCGTTCTTTTGCATCATTTGGTTTTAACTAGTAAACCAAGTGCGTCTTATATGGGAAAAGATGTAACATATGTAAAATCTTTTGCAAAGACTTCCTAGACATCTCTAACTGCTGAGAACGTCGCCTGGTGGAAGTTTCGGGGTTTTCCTCAATACTTGTTCATTTCATTTGGAACTGCACGAGGTCTTCCAGCACGCGGAAGATCACAGAAAATCGGTAAATTGTTGGAGCGCTAGGAGCATTTTGAACATGAAAGAAATTTCGATATGATCTTTGTGTCTGAATAATCGAATGCTGACTTTCAAAGTCAAATTGAACAACTTTGGTTCTATGTTCTGTGCTGAGCCGTTCCATCATAAATTTCCCAAGTATTATTTAGTTAATTCTGTTAAGAGACGAAAAAAGGACAAACAAAAAATGTATTCACTGATTAAATCTTAACGTTATATGAAAGATACCAACTGATCATTGAAGGTCATTAGCAAGTAGCAAGTGTGTTGTTCAAATCCTATTTCATAAATAGAAATCAAAACTTTAACTTTTCGTAAATAAAGAACGCAGTTTCGCAGTATCCTTATTTCGTTAGTTTGATAACAATCACTTCACATATCTTATGAATTATTGAGCGCCGGAACAAAGATCACAACTTTGTGGTATCTTTGATAGTAAAAATATTTGATTAATCAAAAAAAAAGTATATATGTATATAAGAAAATATATATAAATATATATATATATATATATATATATATATATAGCAGAAGAAATCTCCTTCTAATATAAATTTGTTTGAGTTATATTAATAAGTGATTATTCTACATTTAGCGAAAATTGAAAAACAATCGTTTCCTGTATAAAAAACATTTTATTCGACGCGATGCTCCTTCCTTTATTAGTAATATTTTCTTAATTTGAGCTTAAAGAATAATTCTTAAACACTATGTGCTGTTACACTGTTTATTCGTAACTGCCTAGAAGTTCTTAAATTGCGCTTCTTAATTAGTCCTTATTTTGTCACCATTTACTTAATATTTTGCTCTAAAAAGAAAATGCATTTATTGATTACATTTCTTATCTTCTAAGTATTTATTTAGGATTGTTTACAATAATACAATTTTTTGTTCTGAGTCTTAAATTATTTAACATGTGTCTAGATAGTAATTACTTTCTTATCATCTATAGAAAATTACTTTGTGGATAACTATTTATAAAATGCTCTTGTTATTATCAAGAATATGTTCATTAGTATATGTTTATAAAGGGTGTCCCAACAAGAACGGAAGATTTAAATTTCGCGCCATTTGAAGTGTCATTGTTTGACATTTGAAGGTACGCGGTTAGTAAAAATGGAGCGCTACACGAATGAACAACGCATTCTCATTGTGAAATTGTTTTACCAAAATGGTGAAAGTTTTGCGGCTACAGTTCGCAAATTGCGATCAATTTGGGGTCACAATAATGATCCAAAAGGGTCAACTGTAAAGAGATTAATGGATAAATTTGCCAAAACTGGGTCTGTTAGTGATTTAAAGACAACAACGCTCCTTCGACCAGATCGATCGACCGAAAATGTCGCAGCTGTACGTGATGATGTCGCTCAAACTCCATACACCTCAATTCGACACCGAGCTCAGCAAATTGGTTTCTCCAAATCCACTATGCAGGGAATTTTGGCGAAAGATTTGCATCTTCATGCATACAAAGTTCATAGATAGCTAAGGGAGTTCGTTAGTTGTGTATTGGAGAGACAAATCAAAATTATCTTCAGTGACGAGGCCCATTTCCATCTTGATGGCTTCGTCAGTATGCAGAATTGTCTCATTTGGGGTGAGGAAAATCCTCGAGTGATTCATCGTTCATCGAGTGAATGCATCCTCACGTGTCACTGTGTGGTGTGGATTTTGGGCAGGAGGAATCATTGGACCTTTTCTTATGAAAATGAGGCATGTCAAGCGCAAATAGTCAATGGTGTTCGGTATCGTGAAATGATAACCAGTGTTTTCGTACCTAGAATTGAAGAAATGAATGTGGATGGCATGTGGTTTCAACAAGACGGCGCCACATGTCATACAGCCAGAGAAACAATTCAATTGCTGCATCAGTCATTTAAATCTTGCGTTCTTGTTGGGAGACGTTTTATTTATTGATATTACAAATAAAAATAATTAAAATATGTTTAAGCGTGAGCGTCGCTAACTCGCATAAAATAATGGATTTAGTATTCAGCAATATGAGAAATAACACATTTAAATTCAATGACTAATGTTCATTGAAAACAGAAATAATACTTGCCTTTTCCATCCATTTCCAATTGGAAATATTTCTATAACATCATTAGTCGTAAACCTAATGGACGGCGCGGGGATACCTGCGTTCGATAATTTGAAATGCACAAAATCGGTAAAAATCATTGAAGACTTTATCTAACTGAAGTGAATACAAAATGTTTTACCTACTTTCTTCTTTCACCACTCGCATTGTTGCTTAAAGAAGAAGGAAGATTAACATTTTCGATTTTTTTTTGTTTGCGTACAAAATGTCCAGCTGTTATAGATGATGAAGTGTTGATTAAATGGCTCACTGACTGTTTGATGGATCTCTTTTAGTATAAAGCACTTTGAGTTTTAAGAATTCACATGTACACGTATGTGGCGAAATGAAGTGAGCGACCGCTGTGCAACCAATAACTTTTTCTAAAGAGTCAGCCACAACTTAACTGGACGATAATAAGAGTTTTCGTCTCAGCGATGCGATAGTGAATGATGGTTGCTAAAGAAAATTAGGACACCAATAAAAAGCATTTACGATCCAAACAATAGAAATTGCTAAATAATTATAGAAAATAGTATATATTCACCAATCATTATCTAAACTGTCAGTTCAAATGTAGTGAGGGCGATCTATTGGCCAATTGCAGATAATGTGAAAACATTATTGTTTCTTTAAATCTTTTAACTGTTATAAATACGTTACGCAAACTCATGTGCGACTTTATCAGCATTGTTCGTTTCTAATAGACACTACTGTGGGCAATAACCCACAATCAAATTCACCTAAACTGTTGCCATAGTTGTTGAACGAAATATTTATATAATTATTGAAAGGAGAAAAAATACCTATTACAGAAATAACATTGTAAGATTTAATTGATGAAATATGCTTACAATTGAGTAAAAATAACTATTGATAATTGAAAACTAATGTTTAAGACATTTTTAATAAGACCTTTTTTTAATTTGTTAGGGAGTTAATAGGTAAAGGCAATCCTTTCATTCAAGTGGGCGTTAATTGTTAATCGTGTATATTTTCAAGGTTTTAATAAAATTAATATTTCTCATTAAAATTTGTATACTTTTAATAGAGACGGTTTGATCAATGTTTAATTAATGCCCTCATTCACATCGATGTGCATAAACGAAGCCTGATTTTCTATTGAAGTCCTTCTTTAATATGATATGTGCCCAGTCTATCAAAAACTTGCTCTAAATAAATTAAGTCAAAGATATTCATGCATTTGCTTCTTGTATTCCTGCTATAGAATATAATCTAAAATAAAATTTAACATGAGTATTAGGCTGTCTCAAGCCTAAAATATTATTGGTCTCATTTATATTTTTGATATTTTCTCCAGTTTCGTAAGGCGAAATGCAAATAAATTATAGCTAAATTAAAGTAGTGTAGAAGTTTCAGTCAGGTACTTTGATCTACATACACCTTCACCCATCATCCTTTTTGTGTTGGTGAGAAAGCCCTTACAGTGCTTGTACGAGGTGTGTTAAAAAAATATGCTGAATTTTAATTTTTCTCAAAAAATATTTATTTATTTATTCATCAATTTCTGTTTTATCTCCTTCAAAGTAGTCCCCCTCAAATATAATACACTTGTGCCAGCCTCTTTTCCAATCTTCAAAACAGTTCTAATATGCACTTTTTGGTATGTCCTTGAACTCTCCCAGCGATTCGGGTTTCATCTCCTCAATCATTGCAAAACGCAGTCCTTTCATGGGTCTCTTCAATCTTCGAAACAGGAAAAATTCGCAGGAGGCCAAATCTGGTGAATACGGTGGCTGAGGCATGATAATGGTGTTGTTTTTGGCTAAATAATCTCTCACAAGCAAAGAGCAAAGTGAGCAGGTGGTATTATCATGAATTTTTCCCCACAATTCCAGACATTTTTTTCGTATTGCTTCACGCAAACGGCGCATAACTTCAAGGTAATACACTGTATTTACTGTACGGCCTTGAGGTAAGAACTTCTGATGCACTACGCCATAATAATCGAAGAAGATAGTGAGGAAAACCTTGACATTCGATAGAACTTGGCGTTCTTTTTTTGATCTTGGCTCTCTCGGACTCTTCCATTGGGACGATTGGGCTTTGGTTTCGATGTCATAACCATATGCCCATGATTCGTCACCAGTTATGACCCTTTTAAGCAAATCTGGATCATCGTTGACATCATTCAATAATTCCTGAGCGATGCTCATGCGTCATTGTTTTTGGCCAGAATTCAGCAATTTTGGAACGAACTTCGCTGCCACACACTTCATGCGCAAAATTTCTAAAAAGATTGCATGGCATGAGCCAACCGATATGCTGACATCCTCAGCGACTTCTCTAATTGTGATTCGACGATTCTCCATAACAAATTTCTTCACTTTCTCAAGATTTTCATCGGTTGTTGTGTGAAAAACTTGTACCACTTGTAAACATTTTTTTAACTCAGAGTACTCTCATCGTATGCCACTGTCAACATTTAAAGTGTTTTTTGGCACTTAACTCCATTTTTTACACAAAATTTGATGCAACTTCTTTGATCCATTTTTTTCGATAGCAGAAAATCGCCGAACACGCAAAACACTTGTCTTATTTATACTTCTCACAAACAAACTAAACATGCTATATGGATGAAACCGTCAACATATCTTCGAGACGAGTGTATACTAACTAAATTTTACAATTTAATTCAATCAAAAACAGTTTAAGAAAATGTAGCCCAAAAATTAGAATTTACAGTGAAAACAATTGAATTTAGATAAATCGGTCAATAGGCGTCTCGTTTGATGCCTATTGATAGTCAATCGATGAATTTTTTTCAAATTATGCCATACATTATAGAACAATATATATAGGTAGAAGGCAAACATTTTGGATTCCTATTGTCTACCGGTTTGGAATGAGAGGGAATATTCTAATTTTTATTACAAAAAATATGTGTACAGTTCATACTCCTTTCGGCTACAGCACCTAGTAGGTTTTAAAGAGTCTTGCCAGCAACAATTATGAAACATTCTTTGCAATAAAGAAAAATTATATACAGTAAATTATATCAAATATTCCTTTAATAATAATTGAAAACAGAAATTTATATTAGAGGAGTGTTTCAAAATTATGCAAAAAAAAAAAAAAAAAAAAAAAAAAACAATTTTAATTGTCGTTTTAAAGTTGACATTACAGACTTATTTTGTAGATAATCTGATTAAATATTAAATTCACTTGGTCCAGAAAAACCACTACGTTATTTTGTCAAATCCAAACGGCATCTTGAGATATTTAAATGTTCTGATTCTCTAGTATTTCTTCCAGTTATAGTTCTATATTGATAAAATGGTATAAATGAAGGCTCAAAACCTTTAGTTTCTTTAAACAAATGCTCGCACAGCTGTTATTTATAAAGACCACATATGGATGAGACATTTTCATCCTTCAAGTTATACAAAGTTATGGTAGGTTATTGCAGTGATAGATTTCAAACTATCTTTAACGCCTTTTTCCGTTCCGACCATAAAAACTTTAAATAATTACTTGCTTTATAAATCAGGTATTAAAATGTCCGTACTAAACCTATTTTGAGACCTTAAATTAAACATCTGCAATATAGTCGTCCCATGAATTTCAGAAAATTATTTCAATTTTTATCAGATGTACCCGAAGTAGCGGGCTGACATTTACAATTTCCGTCTAAGATCCGGCGAAATATTTGATAGTGCGGCAGTTATTGTGTCTACCAACCAACAAGATATATGGTCAAATATTACTTGGTACTTTCACTCTGGGCGTTAGATCTTCAATTATATACACCTGCATTCTTCCTCCGGGTGACAGGATGAACATTAGGACAAACAAACGGCAAATGATCATTTGTAACGCTGGTCTACAAATTTGGAAAGCAAATTGACTGCACAAAAGAAGGATGTTTAACTAATCTAAGTGCGCTGAATTCAAATCTAGCATAAAAATTGGTTTATCATGTCTTGTTCATTTTTTTAACGCATGCTGGCAATACTGTAAAATAGTCAATACTGGCACTACCATTGCACAATTATTAATTTGACAGAAACCCACATTCCTTCTAAATCTTCAGCGTTTAAGCCTGTCAGGGTGGTCGTATGCTATTTTTGCTTTATGTGTGGTGAATATTTGGCTGGAAAAGAAGAATATGTAATATCAGGAACTTGAACAAACCGTGAACACCGACAATATTTTACAATAGTTGCACGACTGTTTTATACAAGTGATCAAGATCTATTTCGATTTTTCAATTCCAGTACTTTGGAGAGAGTCAAGTAACCACAAAACCGATAGTAATTCCTGTTTAACAAAAGTTGCTGAATTCAATATGAAAAATCGAAAAAGTATTACTTACGCGAATGTCCCATCGGCTCCAAAGCAGCTCAACGTCTACCAAATGATCCATTACCAGTCATTCCCAGTGTTACGAGCAGTGAGTACGAAACTTCTTTCACCAGCAGTAGTAGTTTGTATCAGGCTGATGATGAACGTCATTTAGTGACTCAAGCTGAACTAAATGATCTTATTCGGGATTTACAATTAACGCAGCAAGACGCAGAATTACTAGCTTCACGCATGCACCAGTTGAAACATTTTGGAGTTGTGGCAGAAGTAACAATCTATGGAGATAGAAGCTTGGAATTGACTGCATATTTTGAAAATACTCTATTCTATACTGTACTGATGTTGATGGTTTATTCCAAAAAATGAACCAGCCCTATGACAAAAGTGAATGAAGATTATTTATTGATGGCTCTAAGTACAGATTAAAGGGTCTTCTTTGCGTAATGGGAATGAAAAACTATACTAGCAATTGCTCATGCCCGTTAATACAAAGGAAAATTAAGAATCAGTGACTGAAATGGAAGATCTGTAGTGACCTTTAAATTCCTTTGGAAGAAAAAGGGTGTCCCAGCAAGAACGCAAGGTTTAAATGACTGATGCAGCAATTGAATTGTTTCTTTGGCTGTATGACATGTGGCGCCATCTTGTTGAAACCACTTGCCCTCCGCATTCATTTCTTCAATTCTAGGCACAAAAAAATTGGTTATCATTTCACGATACCGAACACCATTGAATGTTTGCGCTTGACATGCCTCATTTTCATAAAAAAAAAGGTCCAATGATTCCTCCAGTCCAAAATCCACGCAGTGACACGTTAAGGATGCATTTGCTTCTCGTGAATCACTCGAGGATTTTCCTCACCCCAAATGCGACAATTCTGCCTATAGATGAAGCTATCAAGATGGAAGTGGGCCTCGTCACTGAAGATGACATCGACAAAATCAGCATTTTCATGTTGTCTCTCCAAAACCCAATTAACGAACTCCCTTCGCTGTCAATGACCAGCTGGCTTCAGTTCCTGTGTCAATTGAACTATGTACGCATGAAGTTGCAAATCTTTCGCCAAAATTCACTGCATAGTGAATTTGGAGACACCAATTTGCTGAGCTCGGTGTCGAATTGAGGTGGATGGAGTTTGAGTGACATCATCACGTACAGCTGCGACATTTTCGGTCGATCGACCTGGTCAAAGGCGCGCTGTCGTCTTTACATCACTAACAGACCCAGTTTTGGCAAATTTATCCATTAATCTCTTTACAGTTGACTCTTTTGGAGCATTATTGTGACCCCAAATTGATCGCAATTTGCGAACTGTAACCGCAAAACTTTCACTATTTTGGTAAAACAATTTCACAATGAGAATGCGTTGTTCATTCGTGTAGCGCTTCATTTTTACTAACCTCGTACCTTCTACTAGCAAACAATAACAATTGTTCAAATGTCAAACAATGACACTTCGAATGGCGCCAAATTTAAATCTTGCGTTGTTGTTGGGACACCCTTTTTTTGATTGGTCCACTCCAAAACCTTGCTAGCCAACAAGGTTTTGGAGTGGACCAATCAAATCTGTTAAAAATCTTTAAAAATGGTGAAAAGTTGTAGTGAATTCTAGCTGACATCCAAAGATATCAATCGAAAAGTATTTTGACAATGCAACCATTTCAAGCAAATTACGATAATTAAATACCGAAAAATACAAAAATAACAAACAACAGTTATTCAAATTTCAATAACACCCAACAGATCTGCTCTACATGTTACAGTAAATCAGAAAACAATCAAGCAAACATTTGATGTTGAAAAACTCAATACAACTGGTTCAGAAAAAATGTGAAATATTTCATTTAACATCTAGAAACAAAGAACTAATGCATTTTTAATTTAATGTTATACCATTGAATATTTCTGCAATTAATCGTTTTTTATTTATTGTTATTAAACCGCACCTTCAACAAGGGTACGTCTGTCGTACTGTCAAACTGTGGTGTGCCTGGCCCTCTTCACACTCATTTAATGTTTATGTAGACAATACGACACATGAAAGCAACAACACACAAAGTAAATCATGTTTAAATTCACACACACACACACACACTCACACTAATCTGCATAGTAATTATACGCACAGTGAACAAAAACAAGAAGGCGCAAGCAGCAGCCACTCGTCCACTCGGGCATTCAAGCAATCAACCGTCAAATCATACAATTGCTGATGGTAAAGAGTTCATTTCTTAAGTCTTTTGTTTTGCTGCATACGAGTATGACTGAATGCAAGACCACGCGCATTGTTTGCTTGAGTGCCTGTGTGTATGTGAGTAACTGTTAAGTGTTAATGTTTGTCGGTATGCCAGTAATAAACATTTAAAGAAAATTGATTTTTAATTAAAATACAGAGTTTCTTTCCTTTCATGTGTTAACTGAAAAATTTCCACTGCACACACAATACAACACACTTTTGATTGCTTTGCATTGTATATTGGAATGGGCATATATATTTTCGTAATGGTAAAATTGCAGCTATCACTAAGTGTAGTATAATAATTTGGATAAATATTTCTAAAGTTTATGAGAAAAATAAAAAAAAATTGTATTTCATTTGAATACCGGCTGCATTAAAACATATTTTTAGTATTCACTTCAGTAAGATTTTACTGCCTTTCACTCTTCTGAACATTTTGTTCAATTTGTCACATCTGACACTGTTTTAGAAAACTGATGGTTCGACTATTAGTGCCGGCCCGTTTTTTAAAGCAATGTTGTTCATCATGGCGATGACGGTGTACCATTTACACTGCCTATACTGATACTCTCCATTAACGAAAATGGTTTTTTCATGTATTTTCTCCTCGAAGGCTCTTTGAAATATTTCGTTTATTTGAATCGCCAGGCAGAATTCTGTGCTGTACAATCAGGCAGGTAAGATTGGTGTATAGAACAATTACATTTTTGTTCACATAGGGAATGTTTTACTGAATCTTTATCAACGTTTGAGAAGATTGCAGTAACTTATCTCAGTTTTCAACCAAAGATGTTAATGTCTTCTGAGAATACTAGAGGAAGGCGATTTTTTAAAGATTATGATTTAGGTAACTTCATTATCATCTGCATAAATATGTGGAAGAGATCGCACAATAGACTGCAGCGTCGCGTATAAGAAACTTGCCTATATTCATTAAATATATGATATCGGCCAGTATAATTCCAGCTCATGCATGTTTCGGTCCGTCGACGGCATATATATTTTCGACAGATCGAAACTAACATGAGTTGGAATTATACCAAGTTAAAATTATGCCACTTGCCAGACTAATTTAGTAGGCCTTGAATCATGAAATCATGGCGCGAAGAAAGAATATAATTTTGGGCATTCATAATTTCAGGGGGTGAAATAGAGGTTTCAGTCTATCGACAGCAAACGATAGAAGGAATACTGACATAAAGCACTGATATTTTTCGGAATTCGTACTTTTACGGTATAAAAAAGATAAGCACAGGAGAAAAATTGTATCATCAAGTGACACAAAGGATCAAAGTAGTCAATCATCAATATTAAAGTGCATTTTCTTCTTATGGATTAGCTTAGATTAGGTTAGCTTTGAGTGCAAATAAGGATAGAAGAGGGAACAGAGGACTGCAGCTAAAATCATGAATTTACGTTTGTAAAATATTGAATAGTCTGCTTCTATAGTGCACCAACGTTCAAAAAGCTACTTTTCGACACTCGTACTTTTAAGAGGTAGAACAAGAAAGGAAGGAGCATAAATAGTACCATCGCCAAGAACAAAAGAGATCTAAAGTTTGAGTTCTTAAAGGATAAAACACTAAGGAATGAGGTCAAATTTGATATCATCATCCACAGCAAACGACTGATGCTAGAAACACCAAAAAAAAAGAGATCTAAAAAAATTTGAGTTCTTAAAGGATAAAACACTAAGGAATGAGGTCAAATTTGATATCATCATCCAGAGTAAACGACTGATGCTAGAAACACCAAAAAAAGAGATCTAAAAAAGTTTGAGTTCTTAAAGGATAAAACATTAAGGAATGAGGTCAAATTTGATATCATCATCCAGAGCAAACGACTGATGCTAGAAACACCAAAAAAAAGAGATCTAAAAAAATTTGAGTTCTTAAAGGATAAAACACTAAGGAATGAGGTCAAATTTGATATCATCATCCAGAGCAAACGACTGATTCTAGAAACACCAAAAATAAAGTAAATGTTACTTCTACGACGTACCACAAAAGTGGAACAAATAGATGAAGTAAAAGTCACCAAATTGAGGGCGTAAATTCATCTATCGAAATATAACAAGAAATCTTCGAAAATTGGTATTTTTAGGAGTAAAACAGTTAATAAAGGGGTCCGAGATAGAACCGTCCCACAAAAAAAACGACTGAAAATAAAACCATCAGTCTGCTCCTCTGAGGCAGCACTCGGGTAATGTTAGGAGATTTTTTGAAATTCGTTCTTTTAAGGTATAAACAACAAAGAAAAGGGCCATAAATTGCACAGCCGTCTGGAGCCAAATAGCTGAAACTGATGTCATGAAATTAGAAATATGCTTTCTATCATGCAACAGAATTTACAAAGCATAGACAAGAAGGAACGAAAACAATGTCATCGTCTAGACTTGAGAGCTGTGGCAATAAAGTAAGCTGTATTAATCGATATTTGAATTTTTAGGGGCTCAGGCAGATATAAAATAAAAAAACAGCATCTCTCTGATTAAGTTGTGGAAAAGAGTGAGTGCTAAATAAATTTTAGAGAAATCCAACTTCTTTTTTAACTTTTACTTACTAATTCACTTACGAATTAGCTGGTTTTTTCTAGTACATTTGCAAAGGGCAAAGTTACGGCAATGTCTCATATTCAGAACATGTTTTAAATATTGTGTGTACCTTTTGTGCTACTCTCAAAAGGTGCTATCACAGTCACAACAAATCAAATATATACAACTACCCTCGTTTTTTTGTTTCTGCAATTTATTAGAACTATCAGTGGCGATGGAAATGAATAGAAAACAACACAAGCAAGTTATTCAATTTAAGGCAATATTTTTTCTTGGTGGCAGTGTAAACTTGATTTGTAACGATTTTCTTCGTTTTCAAACAGCACGTACCAAAACCTCAAAATCAAATAAAACTTACAACAACAACCAGAAAAATCGCATCGTAATCACAGACATCATGCCCAGAACTCGTAGTGTAAGTAATAAAAATTTGTTACAAAGCCAAAGATAACTGGTTATTTCTATCAAATTGCCTTCAAAGCCTCTAAGTTCAAGCCAAAAGTTATGGTTATGTCAGTATTTTGAATTTAATTACACTTTAGCATGATCTCCATCCGAGCACACACACACACACACACACACACACACACACACGTACAAACAAACAACAGAGGCGCGTGCGCCTAAGCACCGACATTCGCATACAACCAACAAATGCAACTGCAGTAGCCAAGACGCTAACACGCACAAGTCGCACGCTTGCAAAGAGGACGCGGGGTGGCGTGAGCTTAAGTTTTTGGCCAATTGCCACAACGATCACTGAGAGACAAAACTCGTGTTAGAGCAAAACGTCTGAACAGCAAATTTATATGTTTTCCTTCGCAGACCCACTATTGAACGGCCACGTACTGCACCATTGCAATGACGTAGAAAAAGAGGAACAAGTCGAAGAGAATTTTTCTATTTTAGCTGAAATAGAGGATTGCAAACACAAAAAAAAAATGTTGTACAAAAATATTCTTGTAAAAATATATATCATTACAATAGTGACAACAACAAGATTCTTTTGCCAAAAAAAATGAAGCAGAAAGTGCCGCAAACAGGCCAAACTTGTACTAGCAGTCATAGTATGGTGACTAGGAACCAACAAACCACAGCTATAGCAAGTACAACAGCGACAACAATAATAATGGCAATGACGAAGACTAACCAAGCAACAAGGCAAGCATGCATCCAAGTAAATAGCCAAGTTTAGATTGTTAACTGCATTGTCAAAGCCAAAGTTATAGCCATAAGCTAAAGCTAAGTGATGTCACACATATACGAGTATGTAAGTAATCATATATACACACACACATGTACACATACATGTATGTATGTTGGTTTATGTGTACGTAAACAAATATAGATTCTAGCAATATAATTTTCTTCAAAAATTTTCTATTCTCCCATACGATGGTGGTGTAGGATTTAAGGGAAAACTAAATTCTATTTAGTTTGAATTAACTATCAATATTGACCTATAAACCAAAAATAAATTACTTAGAATTCACAATCGCACCTATAAACGTTTTCACATTTTTTAAATTTTATATTTTCTGCTATATTGGATTTCTCTTGTATTACCTTAAATTTACGACTATACATACACTGAGCCGACTTAAAATTCTAATGATTATACCCATTCAGTCCCATCTATCAGAATAAACTCATTTACAGCCGTTAGTAGCCTAATCTGAAAGGCATCATTCATGCTCCTTGCCTAGAAAATATTACTCTGATGCCAAAATTAAATTGTAATGAATGTTATAAAAATTTCGTACAATAAACAGGCACAAAGTTGGACAGGGGCTATAAGCTTTGGCCTGGCAGATATAAGATTCGGTTTGGTCGGTTAAAATTTCATATTCAGACAAGTGGTTGTATTGCAAAAGTTCCGTTTTTAATATTATTTTTCTAGTCATGAATCGGTTTATTTTCATTATACAGTAAACACATTCCCGATCGATCACAATTGTATATAATATGGAAATGTTCCTTTCCGCAACAGGGATAATTTATTCCCTTTAATTGAGGGATAAATGACAAAATTCGGTAGTTGAGACGCTTGCGACCTATAGAAGTTGCTAACCTCGAACCCTTTGTATACATAACTAAAAGACTTTGACCATTTTTCTGGTAAAAATCCGTATTTTTTAAATAGTCAGTTGATACGGTCAGTTAAAAAGCCTATTATGTGCATTATCGCCACTATCTGTGCAATACCACCTACCTACCACATTAATAAGGTGGCTACTAGAAAATACATGTTCAGTGCTTATTCTTCAATTCATTACATTAAGTTTTGACTATATTTGAAAATCCTGGTCCCTTCGATAGAGTTTTGTTCGATCCCTTCTGCATCAGCACCCATTAGGTGCAGAAGCTTTTAGCTTATTTGCACAACATGGCCTAACTAATGCAATCGCAGTATTTGGACTTGCTTGACCGCGCCGATGTCGGTATATAGCTCACACAGCTCATGGGTAACACGACGCCGATAGCATCCATTAACAATGATGAATTTATATATTTTCTAGACAATTTTTCTCTCGACGACGCCTAGTACTGATTCACCCCTCTACAGCAAGACAAGTAAATTCAATGCCTGGTACATTCACATTTTTATTACTTGAGAATAAGCTTTGTCAATAAACCACTTGCTTAGTCTGTAGTAACACCGTACCAAAACCCTTGTCTTAATGTCCCTGTTTTGTCTCCGTTTACCACCTAATTCATATGCTATAGATGGTGCTAGTCGTATCAACTGCGTAATAATATTTTCTTACATTTGAACATTTTGACCGAACAACCACACTCTTTCCGACACGTTCACTCTTCTTAGGTGGCAACTAGAATAGACTTTTTCTCCGCCACCTATGGAATTCAATGTCGAAAACTATTCGTGACATGACGCAGCCAACTTAATCGCTGTAGTTTGATGCGCTTGACACAATAGATATCAGCACGTAGCTCATACAGTTTATGATTCGTGTTATGCCGATACTCCCTGTTTACTACGAAGGGTCCAGCATCTATTCCCAAGCAATAGTCTTCTCTTATCTCCAGTCTGACATCATTACCAGTATTCACAGCGGTGCATGAATTCACCTCCCGGCTAAAGTTCTAGTAGTCAACGTTTACACAGCTTACCAGATGAGCAGGTTCTTGGTTTGTCGAAACAAATAACTTTTTTTTGTCCTCGTCTACCCCCAAACCCATTTTTGCTGGTTCATTATCAATGCTTGAGAAGGTTGCAGTAATATCCTGCAGATTCTTGGTTTGTCAAAACAAATTTTTTATGGTCGTCTACCCCCAAATCCATTTTTGCTGGTTCATTATCAATGCTTGAGAAGGCCGCAGTAATATCCTGCAGTGTTATGTCAATGGTGTCTGCATAATTGGCATAAGCAAGTACTATTTCGGTATAGTGAAGAGATCCCACAATGGGTTATCGGCCTATCGAAATTCTCGTGAGGTGTAACATGGCTCACCAACATGTTTTCCTATCTTTACTAAGGACTTCTTGCCAATCAGCGTCATCCTACAAAAACCTGTTACCTTTGCGAGAATACCAAATTCGACTGTAGACCCATTTAGGTTCTGTCATATCGGACTGTCGAAGACTGCTTTATAATCGACGAAAACATTTTATTTGTCGACTTATATCTCCCTTCCCCCTTCTCCAGTATTTGCTGTAGTATGAATATCTGGTCAGTTTTTGGTTTATCAACTCTAAAACCTGACTGATTAAGTCCAATCATGTCAACTAAAATAGCCTTTATTTGTTCACTTTTCACTCTCGACAAAAGATTCTAAGCGATAGGTAGAAGATAGTTTTTACAGACACTTGGATCGCCTATTTTGAACAGAGGACATATTACACTCAAATTCCAATCAGCGGGTGTGCATCTTCCTACCTTATATAAGAGGCGATGCATTATGTTCATCAGTTCATCGCCTGCGGTCTTCAACAGCTCTGCCTGTAAGCCCTGAGTACCCGAAGCTTTGTTTTTTCTAAGCCACAATGCTGCTTTTCTGCTCTCATTTTGTTTCGGTGCTGGGCAATTTATGCCATTATCGGTAGTAGGAGCGATTTCTTCACTTGTGCTGCCATCAGAAACTAGTAGCTTATGAAAATGCTCTCTGCATAATTGCAGCATGCTCTACGTGTTCTTCGGCCAAATCTTCATTACATTCCCTGCTCCGGTGGGACCACGCTCCATAACGTTTGTTTTTGACCTTTTGTTGGAATTTTCGTGACTCACCTTT
>JAHXMU010000647.1:54513-143035 GCA_019455685.1 Philornis downsi | reverse complement strand
TGAACACAATTTTTCGATAAAACAGCGGATTTTCATTGAGCTTTTGTAAGGCCCATTCACCAAAAGTTAGACGTTGTAATACGTCATTCATCTGAGTTGAATTTTATAGGCTTTCAAACCCAAATCGACGTGTAAAATGTTTCTTGTGGTTGAGTAATACATGTCCAATCGCTGAGAACGGCGACAAATTGACATTTCACGATTGTCATTAACACTGGTCGCTACGGCTGCAATATTTTCTTCGGTACGCACTCTATGCATGCGAGGCAATGGTTTTATGTCCAACAAAGTAAATTTGGTGCGAAATTTGGAGGTAACAGCACGAATTGTTGATTTAGCAAGTCGATTATGACGACCATAAAATGGTCGTATCAAACGATGCACATTTGTTACAGAGCACGAATGTTGATAATAAATTTCAACGATTTGCAATCGTTGCTCGTTTGTTAGTCTTGCCATGATGAAATGGCAGATAGATGATAGATAGATGATGTTTGGACGCCATTACCAAGCAGTGCTGCCAACCTGAAAAACTTAAATCTTAAAAAATCACCCTATATATCATATTTAAATAAGTTCGAGTTTATACCAATCATTATGTCGAATAATATTTTGTAGCATGTATAAGAGAAATTATATATAAGACATTCAACGCATCTATCTAGTCGCTCAACCGCCCATATATAGTACGAATGTTAACACAGACCAGTTGATTGAGTGCGTTATATCATTCCATGTA
Source organism: Philornis downsi (assembly GCA_019455685.1). NCBI lineage: Eukaryota > Metazoa > Arthropoda > Insecta > Diptera > Muscidae > Philornis > Philornis downsi. Next base: position 142,296 of record JAHXMU010000647.1, on the reverse strand, counting down.
CATCACGCTCATTCACCTTCTGTGTTTTTCTGCGACGATGCCTCACCGCTACATTAATCCTCTTCGGTAGTCTGTCCACTGCGTCTGTGGTCGTGTCTCTTCACTGCATTAATTTGGCATCTGATGATGGTGACTATCATAATTAAATCGGTTGGGCTTCGGCCGGCCATCTTTGTCGTGGTCACGTATTGGAGGAAATAGCCCAATTCAACCGCAGTGGTGAAGAGGAATACTACTGATTTTTAAAGTCATAGTCATAGTAGTGAGGAGAGATACCACAGATTCTTACGGTCATGATTGCCAATCACAAATGTAAAAGTGGATTGGGACACATTCACTCCTATAGTCATGGATTCCAACTACATAGTGATTCATAGTGATAGTGTATTAGTACACTAAACATTCACAACAAATCACAACTCACGGATTTGTTACCATCATTGGGGCTGTCGAGTTTTCGAAGCCGATAACAACGGATGAAACACGGCCACTGCGATCATCGTCATTGCGTTGAATCTCCTCTGTGAGCACCACGAATTATTAATAAGTTAATACATTTAATAGAAATACTCAACTTTTGTTATCCTTGAACCTGGCTGAGTATTCTTCTTCTTCTTAGGTGGCGACTGGAATAGACATCCTTATCTATTTACCAAATCTAAAGCCGCACTGATAAGGTCCAATCAGGTCAGTTAGAATCGGCTTTAGTCTTTCACATATCACACTCGACAGGACCTTATAGGCCATGGGCAACAGACTGATACCACGACAGTTTTTGCAAACACTTGGATCGCCTTTTTTAAATACAGGACATAGTACACTCAAATTCCTTTCATCGGTCATGTTTGCCTCGAGCCAAATCATATTTAGGTGTTGACGTAGTCTGTTTATCAGCTCATCGCCACCAATTTGAAATAGCTCTGCTGGCAGACCATCAGCACCCGCAGCTTTGTTGTTCTTAAGCCGCAGTACTGCAGTTCTGATCTCTGTTTGGCTCGGAGCTGGGCAATTTATGCCATTGTCGCTAATTAGGGTGATTTCCTCACTCGTGCTGCCATCCGGAACTAAAGTTTATAAAAATACTCTTTCCATAGCTGCATTTTGCGTATCTCTGACCAGATTTCCCTCGTTGTCCTTACAAGAGGGGCGCCCTGATTCATACCTTGTACTCTTATCTTTTGTTAGAATTTTCGGAATTCACTTGAGCTGAGAATTATCCTAGAAAAAGTGGTTATAATACCCGCTCTTAACCATATATTGAAACCTTTTAAGAAATAATAAACAGAACACTTAAAGTGCTTGAAAAAATGTTCAATATATTGTTTGCTTTCCAACGATTCATAAGATTTGGGATTGGGAGGAAAGGAAAAAATACACATTTATTAATAGCCAACAACCGCAAAAATCTGTAATAAAAGTGGTACTTAAAATATCTTTTAATTAGCGGTGAAGTTCCATTTATATTATATAGGGTGGCGCATAAGCAACGTTAAGATTTGGTCAGTGAATACATTTTTTGTTTGTCTTTTTTTCGTCTCTTTAGAGAATTAACTAAATAATACTTGGGAAATTTATGATGGAAAAGCTCAGCACAGAACAAAGAACCAAAGTTGTTCAGTTTTAATTTGAAAGTCAGAATTCGATTATCCAAATCATATCCAACAATTTACCGATTGCGGTTTAGCGTTTTGGGCAACAAGGGGCTGTCTGTGATCTTCCGCGTGCTGGAATATCTCGTGTAGTTCGAAATAAAGTGACCATTGCTCGAGTGCAAGCAAGCTTTGAGGGCAACCCCGAAACTTCCACCAAGCGACGTTCTCAGCAGTTAGAGATATCTTGGCGGCCTTTGCAAAGAATTTTACATATGTTACATCTTTTCCCATGTAAGATGCAATTGGTTCACGATTTTAAACCAAATGATGCACAAGAACACATTAAATATAGTCGCCATTAACGCTACCTATGCGCATGATATTCAGTGATATCTGAATTTACTGTATACTCATAATTTCTATCCATATCTGTGATTATATCGGGTTGGGTTATCCTTTTCTGGTTTCAAAAGTAAAGTTAAACAAACCACACATAAAGCTATGATTTCGATGAAACTTTCATCGATTATAATGCTTGGATGTTGACATTGTGTACGAAATACAATGTCATTTTAATGGTCGCCTCTACGTTGGTTGCAGCAGTGGATCTTTTTGAGGTAGTTTTCAACCACTTTTTCGCACATTTTGGGTGGTATCTCGGCGATAACTTGATGAATGTTGGTTTTTAGACGCTCCAATGTTTGGCTATCATTCGCGCAAAACTGTCTTTGACGTAGCATCAAAAAGAAAAAAATTCTAACGGCGTCAAATTCTTCGTGGCCAATTGATGTTGCCAAAACGCGAAATTACGCGCTTTCTGGAAACTTCGCATGGAATAAAGCCAAAATCGGTCTTATTGTGTGGCTTGTGGCACCGTTTTGTTGAAACCATACATCGTCTAGTTCATAATCTTCAATCACAGGCCAAAAAAGAAGGATGTAATTGGCCATAGCGCTCTCAATTGAAATTCGGATTACCCGCCACACTTTCAATACCACAACCGATATTTTCGGCAATGCATACATTGCGGTGATGCACAGACCTCATCACAACTATAAAACGTGTAGTCTCTTCAAATTTCTTTATAACCTTGCCAATTCTTTGCACAGTAGATCGATTATGACGACCATAATCACCAAGTAATGCATGAAAAGTGCCCTCGTTTTAATCACCACTTTTGTAATAAGTTTTAACTATTTCTACGCGTTCTCCGGTAATTAAACGATCCACATTCGTAAATGGCAAACTTTTCACTAAATAAATAACACTTCAGATAACAGTTACTTACCAACAGACAGCCTTGCCAGACCGGCGGTTTTAAAACCATTGTATCTTTAGTGTATCTTTATATTTCAAATTTTTAAATGTTTTAACGGTACCACTAGCGGCATTTATTGTTATATTCTTTGTGGAATTGTAATTTTGTCACATCTATGGCTGAACATCACACAATAACATACTTATTATTCACATAACATAGGAAAAAATATTAGCAAATACTACATCGCAGCTATTTTCGTATGGAAATCTTTCAGTGTGTCATCTGCAACATTATGATGATCCGTTTTGGGGTACTGCAATACAATGAACCCCATGCCATACAAAGTATACAGAAGATTTCTCTAAAAAAATCCCTACGGATAGTCTGTCCTATTGTTGGCATAACCTTTTTATTACAGTATGGCTGTGTATGAATAAATTGCATTTTATAATCGTGTACTACCATTTTTGTGGTCAGAGCTGTGTCTGACTCTGCCGTGATGGTATTTGGGAATTTGTGAGTCTATTTTTTTGGGACTGTTTTACCGTTGCATTACCCATAAACCCATAAATTGTGCTGGTTGCGACACAGCCGAATAATGCTCTCAGGTAATGATGATCTAACTGCTTTTCCACATCGTTTTCTTATTGTGGCAACGTTGGTAAAACATCAATGACAGCCTTCAAAATGTTTATAACGTAATGCCATTTGTTGTCACAACGGAGACAGACTGGGCCAGTAGTGATGCATGTAGATGTTAACAAGAATCTCTTAAATACACAGTCAGATGTTTATATTTTTTAGTCAGAATTACATATTTTTTGGTAACACAAAAACACAAAAGAAAAGAAGAATCCGTATGCTTATCGTTATTCAATGTCATCTCACCTGGGGATTTCTGAGATTTCTATAAACATCAGTCAGCTTTTGGATGCCACATATCTTTTACGTTTAGAATCTTTAGAATTTCTACTCTTTGCGGCCGATACCACAGGTTATTGTCAGTATTCGGAAAGAGGTAGTAGTTATATTTTCAACATTACCTGAGACATTAATGGTTAAGTCATGTTGACGATACTTGGCTTTGTCTCGCTGACAACTCCAAATGTCGTCGTCGTCGTCATCATCATTATTATCATCATCGTCACTGTCATTGTCAGACGGAGCACTGCAGTTCTTTTTGGGGGGATGTATAAAAATACATTTTGCCAGTGTGTTGTTCTTTTTGCCACATTTTATTTACCGCATTACGGTTTATGCTCACCGAAATATGCTCTGTTCCTTTATTTTGAAATGCTATTGTGACACACACAATGCTACCTAAATTGAATATAGTATAAGTATTTGGACTTTTTTTTATTATCCTTTACCGCATTCTGCTTTGCCACTCTGTTTGTCATTTATTTGGGATTTTAGTATTTCTTAAGCGTTTAGAATATAGCGAAATTCCTAAGGGTATAATATGTTAAGTTTTTATTTTTTATTTTTTTTATTTTTGAAGTGCTGAAAGATCTCTGTGATTGCGCACGATGTGCACGATGATTCAATGTACAAGATGTATTTGATATCAAACAAATACAAAATATGGTACACGTTTCCTTTCACAAGATACACTGAATCAAATTTAAACATAAGAAATGTAGATGTTATTTTTTACATAAATGTTTTAATTTCAATACAGGATTAATACAAGATTAAGATTTTCGAAGTGTGCCCATGATTTTTCAATGGGCAATTCAATTTAAAATTTAGTGAGTTTAACAGTTCTGGAGTAAGAACAGGGTATAGAAGCTATTGAATATCGCTAGAAAAAAGTGTATCTTTAGCTCGATACAGAAAATTTTTTCCAACTTTTTTGTATTAACAATATTTCTATAATTATTAAGATTATTGATTTATATATTTTTTTTTTTTTTTTTTTTTTTTTTTTTTTTTTTATGTTATATATTTTTATCATTTTTTTTTTTTTTTTTGGAAAAAAGTTAGATACTTTGAGTGAGAATAGTTGGAAAAAATACAATTTAAATAGTTTTGCAAAATTTAAACAGATATTTTTTTATTTTATTTTATTTTTTTGTTTTTGTAATTTTGAGAAAAAAAAAATAGATATGTGGATTGAGAATAGTCGGAAAATTTAAATAGTTTTGCAAAATACAAATTTATTCATTTTAATTTTTTTTTTTTTTTTTTTGAAAAAATTAGATATTTTGATTGAAAATAGTCGGAAAAAATACAATTTAAATAGTTTTGCAAAATACAAATTTAATCGGTTTTTAATTTTTTTTTAAAAAAATTATATACAGTTGAACTTCTATAACTCGAACTTCTATAAGTTAAAATGTTCTTTAAATCGAAGCAAATCTAGTGTCAAGAGCGCTTATGTGGTGAATTCCCTTTAGTTTTGCTTCCATAACTCGAACTTCCATAACTTGAATTTCTCCATAACTTAAATAAAAATGATGGCACAAGCTTCTGTATGTCGAATTTTTCTCGAAGAGGAAGACATACCTTTAATGTTCTTAAGCAATCCTAATGAAGATCTCAGCTTTGTGGAAGCGAACTATGAAGCCTGGGTAAGTTTGAATCATTTAACTTCCAATGGGACTCTTCTCGATTACATTGAAGTTGATGATGATGTTGTTATATCAAGTTATCCTACAGATGACGATATACATAGTCCAACAGTGCTATAACCATTTAATAACTCATACTGAAAGCTTATCAGATAGTGATGAGGAGGGTTCAGTGGAAGAAGTTATTAGAAAACCATCCAGAAAAACTGTGGAGGATTCCTTAAACAATTTATACTTGTATTTACAAACAAATTAAAATACAAACGATGAGCACTATAAAGCGCTAAATAAAATAGCGTTACTACATACTCACGACAAAAAAGAACCCATTTAGCAAAAAATAACAACATATTTTAAATAAATATATCTGTGTATGTATGTATGCCTAAAATAAAACTGATTGAATTTTAATGCAGGGCGTGTGTTTTCTTAAGACTAAAAATTAACAATTGTACAGTATATGTATGCAATTCCATAACTCGAAATCTCCTCGAATTCTCCATAAGTCTGATTTTATTTTAGGATAATGGTGATTCGAGTTAAAGAAGTTCAACTGTATTTTGAGTGAAAATAGTTGGAAAAAATACAATTTAAATAGTTTTGCAAAATTGAAACTTACATACTTTTTTTTATTGTATTTTTTATTTTTTATTTATTTTTTTTTTTGTAATTTTGAGAAAAAAATTAGGTATATGGATTGAGAATAGTCGGAAAATTTAGATAGTTTTGCAAAATGCAAATTTATTCATTTTTTAATTTTTTTTTTTTTTGAAAAAATTAAATATTTTGAGTGAAAATAGTTGGAAAAAATATAATTTAAATAGTTTTGCAAAATTTAAACTTACGTACTTTTTTATTTTTTTTTTTTTATAATTTTGAGAAAAAAAAATAGATATACGGATTGAGAATAGTCGGAAAATTTAAATAGATTTGCAAAATACAACTTTATTCATTTTGTAATTTTTTTTTTTTTAAAAAAATAGATATTTTGATTGAGAATAGTCGGAAAAAATACAATTTAAATAGTTTTGCAAAATTAAAATTTATATACACCAATACCCTGGTTTGAGTCGCTTCGGTTTGGGTCGTTTTGAAGTTGGGTCTTTTTAAAAAATATATATATATTGTTTCGAAGTTGCGTTGTTTCTGCTTCAGGTTGCGTCGCATAGCTTTGAAGTTGCATCGTTAGTGCTTCGATTTACGTCGTTAATATGATAATGTTTGTGCAAAGTTAAGATAAAAAAGGGATTTCCCGTTTAAATCTAATGTAATTAATTATGTCAAGGTTGTCTGCTGTTTGCTAGTTAAGGGCCGTTAGTAGTATCGAATTACAATTGCTGAAGTGAAGTCTAATAAAAAAATTTTCAGCAATGAGTCAAAAATGAATGATCAAATGATCAAAAACTGGAAATTTTAAAACGTTTTAATCGGGAGAAAAGACTGTTGATATTGGAAAAATCCTTGGACAAGCCCCTTCTACAATAAATTCTATTTGTTCCAGAGACATCTTTACAACACAAACAGGTTACAAAAATGAGAAGTCCTTTAATGGAAAAAATAGAGTGACTTCTTAGCACATGGATAGAAGATCAAAATCAGCGTAGAATGCCTTTAAGTCAAATGGTTATTCAAAAGAAAACTCTAGCTTTATTTGAAAATCTGAAGAAAAATTATCCATGATCAAGTGCCGAAAGTGCGGAAGAATTTGAAGCAAGCAGAAGTTGGTCTCACCGTTTTAAGACCCTCCGAAATTTACATAGCATTACATTAAATGTAGAATCTGCTAGTGTAGGTAATTTAGCTGCAGAAAAGTTCGAAGCTGAATTAAAAGCCATTATAGAAAAAGGTGGGTATTCTGCACAACCAGTTTTAAACGCCGATGAAACGGGACTTTCTTGGAAGCGAAAGAACGTACCTTTCCAAATCCGAAAAGTTATCACCTGGTTATAAATTTAGTAAAGACAGACTTACACTTCTTTTGGGAGGAAATGCTGCGGCAGATTTTAAATTTAGGTCATTCTTAATTTACCACTCTGAAAACCCGAGAGCTTTTAAAAAATGTATCAAAAAGAACGAGCTTTCTGTTCATTGGCGTGCAAATAAAACAGCATGGATGACTGCATCATTATTTAAAGATTGGATGGAAAATTATGCTGTTCCTGAGCTAAAGACTTATTGTTCTTCAAAAAATATTCAGTTTAAAGTGCTGTTGTTACTTGACAACTCACTAGGTAATCCAGTTTTTCAGAAAAATACTAAAGTTATTTTTATGTCTCCAAATACCACATCTGTGATACAGCCAATGGATCAAGGCGTTGTTTGTAAACATGAACAAAATTGATCACCGTTACGTAATTCAATATTTCTATTTGAAGGCTCTCGATCCCGAGCTAGATTTTACTCTGGAGGAGTATTCTCCTTCGTTTACGACTGTAAAATATTGGGCTGCAGAGTTTAAACGAGGCCTTAAGAGCTGCCAAGACGAACACTGCAGTAGGCGACCAATTGAGGTGTTCACGCCAGACATGGTTAAGAAAATCCACAAAATGGTGTTGAATGATCGTCGGCTGAAGGTGCATGATCTAGCTGAAATGAGCTAGCGTTTCAAAAAGTGCTATACATCGAATATTGACTGAATATTTAAAGATGAGAAAGCTGTACGCAAGATGGGCGGCACGCTTACTTTCAATAGAGCAAAAACAGTGCCGTGAAGATGTTTAGGCAGAGTGTTTGGCGATGTTTCACTGCAATAAAGCCAAATTTTCGCGTCGATTTACAGCCATGGATAAGACATGGGTAAACCATTTCACACTTGAGACAAAGGAACAGTCAAAACAATGGACTGGAATGGGAGAATCGTTTCCAAAGAAAGCGAAGACGGTTCCATATGCAAAATAGGTCATGACATAGGATTACTTTTTTTATTTATCTGCAGAAAGGAAAAACCTTATGGAAGAAAGTCCGCATTGGCGAAAAAGAATGTGTTGTTTTATCAAGACAGTGTTCCTGTTCATGCAACCACTATTCTGGTGATCAAAATTAATTAATTAAACTTCGAATGACTTCATCATGCACCTTATTCGCCAGATTTAGCTCCCTCGGACTATTTTCTATTTCGAAACTTGGTAAAAGATTTGCCAACCATGAAAAGGTGAAGTCTGAGGTTGATGGCTATTTTAGTGAGTTCGACAGTTCTGCAGTAAGAACAGGGTATAGAAGCTATTGAATATCGCTAGAAAAAGTGTATCGAGTTAAAAAAAGTACATAACAATTTTCTCAACTTTGTTTGTATTAAAAATATTTTAATCATTATTAAGATTATTGATTTATATAAAGCATTGAATTTTGAGTATCAGAATTTAACTAACTCAATTATTTTTTTTTTTTACTTTTTCAGGTACACTTTTAAATTTCTTCATTTGACCAGTATGATATCCTGATTGTAACGTAAGTCCTGGTCCGAAAGAAAAAACCAACCATTAAACATTCGTTTTAAATAATGTGCAGATGTGCTAAGTCATGCTCTGATGGTGCAGAAAATCGTTTCTAAAGTGCTCTGATCGCACCCATAATGTGATCCATCAATCTGACAGATATGTCTATTAAAGGTGTTTGCATAAATCATAATAAAAAGTAAAAGATAAATATGAATAAGAAACAAAAGCAAATAGCAAACAACACAAACAGTAAAAGTACACAAGACAACTTTTCTTTGTGTTATTGTTTACATATAAGCCTTTGTTTATAATTAAATACGACGACAACAATATGAACAATAAAGTAAATAAACAATTTTTACCGTAAATTCGAGCAAAACATCAAACATCTCACATGCCTTCAACGCAAACAAATGCTCTGACATAAACATACACGTTTGTTTATGTGTAAGTTAAAGGTGTCTTCTTTAAGAATTCCCGAATTTACAAGTAAAATAGCAGCAACAGTAGATATGAATTTAATTAATGAAGCTTACAATTTGGTCGGTTACAACCTTAATAAACATGAATGAAGTGGAAGTGGTTATGTTTTCTTCACTATTCTTAAATTCTATTGGTACGCAACTAAATTCATGCTGTTATTTTAATGCAACGTTATCTTGAAAACAAAACATCGCTAGCTATTACTTTTTCCCATATTTGTGGCAAAGTTCAAATTCTATCACGGTAAAACTGTTCATCTTTTGAGGCTACCCACGAATCTACCCATTCCTTGATGTCATCGTATGAGTGGAACTGATGGTCAGCCAGACCGCATGCCATCAACTGGAACAAGTGATAATCGGACGGCATAATATCTGGAAAATATGTCGGATGAGGTAAGACTTCCCATTTCAGCATTTCCAGTTAGGTTTTAATAGGCTTGGCCACGTGTGACTAAGAGTTGTCATGCTGAAGAATCACTTTTTCATGTCTCTCCGCATATTGTGGGCGTCTCTCACATAGAGTTCGGCTCAATCGCATTAATTGCAGTCGATACTAATTCCCAGTGATGCACTGGCTTCGCTTGGTTTCAATAGCTCGTAGTAAATAACACCGACCTGGTACTACCAAATAGAGAGCATAACCATCACAGCTTGAATATTCGACCGTGGCGACGACGTACAAACATGACCGGGCAGCCCACATGACGTTCTTTTCTTTGGATTGCTGTAATGAATCCATTTTTCATCATCCGCTATAATATGATGAACAAACCCCTTCCTTTTTTCTTACTGAAACAATTGTTCACAGGCGAAAAAACGACGCTCAACGTCCTTGGTTTCAACTCATAAGGTACACAAGCCCCTTGCTTTTGAATTATTCCCAATGCATGCAATCGCTTGTAAATGGCTTGGCGGATAATTTCTAATACTGAAACAAGTTCTACCTGCGTTTGACATGCATCCCTATCAAGCAATGCCGTCAATTCAGTGTTTTCGAAGGTCGTTCTTCTTCCTTCACGCGAAAGGTCATCTACATCAAAATCACCGTCTTTAAACCGACGGAACCAATCTCGACACGTTGTTTAATTTAAAGCAGCATTTCCGTAAACGTTTTGAAGCTCTCGATGAACTTCAGTCACCGTTTTCTTCGATTGAGAGAAGAAAATCAATACTTCCCCTATGTGACGATTATTTGGTACAAAACCATACATATTCACACAACAAAAAGACTATGACGTCAAAAGAAAATCACTATTGTGCCGAGACGGTATGTTTACCATACGCCTAAGCTTGGCTCATGATGCTTAGGTTATGGCAGAATCGACTAGCATTTAACTAGCACGTAATTCGAACCAACTTTTCCATTCGTAACCATTCCAACCATTCGTAACCAACTTCAAAAGTTTTTGAAAACGGAGATTTTTATGTCGTTACATCATATGATTGGTGACGTGATCAGACAATGCCAATCGAAGTTAACGAAATGAGGTGAAAAATACAATAAAAAGGTGGTCCAGCGACATAAGCGAATTTTTTGTACTCACCATCATGAATGCGGTTTACAGTGGCGTAGACGGTATATCAACTCATTGTCAGATAAGTGGGTGTGTCAAAAGAAGCTACTTCCTATACATAATATATCGGCTTACCTAATTCCACCAGGAGGAACTTGAAATTTTTTGGTTTTATGGAGTAACCATGCCATCAACTAGGGCACTATTTTACAACTTTATATAATTTGAAATCTTTCCTTTTCCCATTTCTTACAAGCTTTTTAATTATCAAGTAAATAGAAAAAATGTCACTAAAAATGGAAAAATAATAATTTTTCAAGGGTTGGATTTAGTCAGATTGCTGACCTAGAAGGAAATGTCTAAAGCACCAAGTATCTTCTGATCGAATGTATTCCGTAACCCTTTACGTTGGTAGAATTTTGTCCGTCTGTCTATTCGGCTGGCTGGCTATCTGGTAGACACGATAACTCTATCAGATTTATATGAAACTTGGTAAAACTTTCACAGCCTAATATTTTGCCAGATCGAGGCCCAGGGATTGTAACTGGGCTATGCCGGCCCACCTATTACAAATTAAGCAATTTTTCTAAATTCATTTTTCCCCCCATAATTCTTAATTGATAGACTGCTGTGACATGAATTTTCATCCATTATTCTGATCTATAATTTTCACTAAAATATGAAAAAATCGATCTGGGCGGTAAGCCAGGCAAATGGCCGATTTACTTTAGGTTCATACCCACTCTCCGATTGCATTTGGTTCAGTCAAATTCGATACGCGTCAAAGATTTACTGCGATATGGGAGGTACCACAAAGTAAAATGAAAATTTCATTTTAAAAATTTATCGTAAAATGAAAATGGTCCACAGTCACACCCATTCTGGTACCCTCCATACAAATTAACCGACTTTCCGAAAATACATTTTTTACCCGTTACCCACAGCACGTGCATTACAGCGACCTGCATTTTTGTCCATTATTTTTTCCTATAATTTTTGATGAAATTTGAGAAAATCGACTGGTCCCTTCTGGTATATTCCATATAGCTGATCGACTTAATCCATATATTCTTGGGTTCCCAACTTGTAAAAATTACTCCAATTTCATTCAAATTTTGGTATACATTAAGGATGTTCTACGTTAGGTCAGGTCCGGTAGATAAGGTCGGAAAAAGGAAAATAGTACCTCCCCTACAAATGGTGCATTTAACCCTTGTAAAGGATAATTTTTTAGTTGTAGTTTTTTTTTTTTTTTTTTTAATCGAATAAAACACTCAAATTTGCATCTTATATTAAAATTTTTTTAATGGAATTGATAAATTGGTCTTTGCCATTTAATTTTTAAAGATAATCTCATGTAAATGTTGTCCGCGGCTCCGTCTCAAAATGTGCATTCGAAAGGTCCAATTTCTCGTCACTTTTTCGAGCATTTCGGCCTGTAGTCGACGAATAACGCGTGTTATGTTATCCTGCACGGCTTCAATAGTGTTCGGCTTGTCCACATAGACTAACGACTTGACATAACCCCACAAAAACTAATCAAGAGGCGTTAAATCGCAAGATCTTGGGGGCCAACTCACAGGACCAAATCGAGAGATAAATTGCTCACCAAATTCATTCCTCAATATATCCATTGTTTCACGAGCAGTGTGTCATGTTGCACCGTCCTGATGAAACAACATGTCAACCAAGTTCACTTCAGCCAATTGGGGCAAAAAAATCCTTGTGGTTGAGTAACACATGTCCAATTGCTGAGAACGGCGACGAATTGACATTTCACGATCGTCATTAACACTGGTCACTACGCCTGCAATATTTTCTTCGAAACGCACTCTACGCATGCGAGTCGATGGTTTTAAGTCCAACAAAGTGAATTTGGTGCGAAATTTGGAGATAACAGCACGAATTGTTGATTCAGCGGATCGATTATGATGACTATAAAATGGTCGTATCAAACGATGCACATTTGTCACAAAGCACGAATGTTGATAATAAATTTCAACGATTTGCAATAGTTGCTCGTTTGTTAGTCTTGCCATGATGAAATCGCAGAGTATACTGTACACTGTTCACTTTGACAGATGACGTTTGGATGCCATTACCAACCAGTGCTGCCAACCTGAAAAAAATAAATCTGAAAAAATCACCCTGTATTATTAACTTTATATCTTTCCAGGGCTTCCATTGAATTCAGTCAAATTTGGGACACGTCTTGCTTTTGATATATTTAGTTCTTAGAATGAAAAATGACTACAGTACCCATTCCTGTATTGTCCCCAAAAACTGAACGATTTTTCGAAATTTAATGTTTTCCTTGTAAAAATGCGTAAACTGCAATAACTTAAATTTTTGTCATTAGCATTTAGTCGCAAAGCAATCTCTCAAATTACGATATTATATAATTTACTCTGGAATTTTTATCTTTCATTCCACTAAATTCAATATTGTACAGCAATTTTGAGTTTATGTTGAGAAGAACATATGGATTTACCACTAACCTTCCGGAACTACGCACAATTTTACACCATTATAAGAAAAATATTGGGTAGGTCAATTCAACTGACAGAAATTTCTGTACCGGTTCCCACATCAAATGGTATAGACCTTCTTTACCTTCTCTTAAAATTATTACATTAAAACAGAACATGGACAGGATGTCTAACTTGCGAAATCTGTTTTTGGGCGCCACGGCCAAGCTAAAAGTACTACAACTTGCTAAGAGTCACTATTTCAAAGTGTTGAATATTTACATTTTGACTACTCTATCGCAAAAAGAAAAAACCAAACAAAAATTTTCCCTGTTTGCTTACACTCATTCCATTTTTAGACCCATTTACGTACCCTGCAGGTTAACGACGATTCCGAATGCTTTGATTTGAGAAATATTTACTAGATTTGCAGTTACTGGACTACCCGAAGTGTTCGTCAGAGATCTTGGTGAACGCCTGCTCAGATAGATAATAATGATAGGTGGCTGTATGCGGAATTAAACCCGCGATCATGCAATCATAGTCTCGTGTACTAACCATTGCGCCTTGATCGGTCGCCCCATCGCAATACCTTTTTTAATTTCATACATACAAAAACATACAAACATACACACATACAAAGTTTACAATGATTACCTGGTCGTTAATCAACAGAGTGTGAAGTTAAACATCTCTCCGGCCCACAAACGAGCAGTTAATTTGTAACAATTGAATTTATAACGGAAAGTCTATGAACATTTATTTACTCACTCACACTAAGCACACACACACGTGTACGCACTTGCTCGGTTGTAAGCATTCACTTTGTGGATCACACTTCATTATCCCCTCCCTTTTGCACGGTCATCAGCAGCAATTCTTAAAAGTGGTGGTTAGAACTTGGAATTAACAAAGACACTTTAGAAAGGTGTAAATATAGAGACACCGAGAGGAGACTTTATGTTATGCCATTTAAGAGAAAATAGTGTGTGTGTGTGTGTGCGGTGGGCTGGTAATGGACACCGCAAAGAAATATGTAGCATAGTGGGCGTAGTTGGCGCGCTGGTCTGTATTCCAATTCATTGTGCAACTTTTCAATGCTGTGAGTTGATCGCATTACAACATTTAAGGTCATTAGCATACATTTTGTAGGACTCTGGCATTGTAAATCTTTTGCGTTGGCGAAGAAAGCACGAAAACATTTCTGTGGAATTTGACAAGACCACACACCAAATTACCCCTTCACTTTGGCACAGATCAGCTTTGTTCGATTGATGCCTTTTACTGGACAAAGTAAAATAACTCGTTACTAAAATAGGTTTTACTATCGGTAATAGTTTTGCATGTGATTATAAAAAACTGATAAATTGCGAAGTTTATTTATTGCGTTTATTATAATAGAAAATGCCTACAGGTCGTGTAACATATATTACATACGAGGTGTGTTCAACAAATAACGTGAATTTTTAAATTTTGCGGACAACGTACTTTCGACTTTCGATTATTATTTTTTTTTTATGTTGATACACTCGTCTCGAAGATATGTTGACGGTTTTATCCATATAGCATGTTTAGTTTGTTTGTGAGAGGCATAAATAAGATAAGTGTTTTGCATTTTCGGCGATTTTCTGCTATCGAAAAACAAGGTTTAGGTCCGCGTAAACAAGGTCACAAAAAATTATTCATTGCCTCAATTACTATTTCAACGGACGGTTTCAATTCAATCAAATTCCTTGGTTTCGTTTTGCTAGATATATTCCCACAAAAAAGTCTGGTGCAGTGAGGTCAGGTGACTTTGGCGTTTCTGAATATTAATTTATTTGGGAATTTTCATTGGAGCTCAATATACAACATTGTATATTGAGCATCGAGCCATAACCGTTCTAACTAAGTGTGCAGTTGCTTTATCTTGATGGGACCAAATTCTATTGAAATGAATACGTCTTCGGAGCAGTTCTGGGTAAAAACAAACTCGTTCAACATATTTAAATAAAGGTAGCCATTGACAGTTTCTGTTACACAGTAGCACTATTCGTACGCCACCCTGTAGAGTAAAATTCAGGACACTGCAGTCTGGGAAATAAGAATTACAGGGAAAATTTGAATTTCGGAATACTGCCAAATTACAATCTGCTAGCTAAATATTAAGCTGTTACATTTAGTGTTATTATCGTGCCCACTAACTGGACAGGCAGCCAGAAGGACATCGCTTAATTGACCTAAAAAGTCATGAAACATATAAGGTTAAATATAAATGGTAACGTGTACGCTTTCTTCTTCTGCGTTTGCCTTTTTTCGGTGAAGGAATAAAAGTGTAATGCCAGGAAGGAGGCGTTTAAGATACCAACTACCTTCTTCCCAAATATTATATATTTCTCGATTCTAAAATCAATTAAGCACCATCCGTCGGTCTGACAATAACTGTCGTAAATATTTGTCAAACTCTTTAAAACATGGCACAGTTTAATATTGTGCCAGATGGTAGGCGGAAATTGTAAATGAGCAATACTGGCATCCCATTCTATACCTCTCATCCAAATGTTTGAATTCTCAAAATTAAATTGGCCTACTCCCATTTGGTAAACTGCAGCATTGCATTATTTCATTGCACTAACTTCAATCAAACTGATACATGTTTGCTAAGTTGCAGTCTACACTTTTGATAGTTCTCATATAATTTAACAGATTTTCCGAAATTCAATCTTTCCTATGTAATTTCTAATTAGCAGGATTTTTGTCTATTATATAGATTTAGAATTTTCTGTAGACCTTGAGAACAATCTTTCAAATACTCCACATATACTTTTCCTTAGCGTCGCATGTTTCAAGCAGTTATACTGATTTAAGTCATGCGTTTGTTCAACTAATTCCTAAGAATGAAATGACAATACACTGTTGGACCTTTTCTGGTAGCTGCAATATTAATTAGCCGTTTTATCGAAATTTAATTTTACTCTCTAAACTCTATTTTGTAGACTGAAATTATTTGAATTTTCTGCCAACTGTGTTGCATTATATTGCTTGAAAAAATTTAGATAAATTAACCGGATAAACATGCCAACTCCGATATAAACTGCCTAATTTAATCCTATACGTTCCAAGATTCGCATCCATCATTAATTTACGTTAAATTAAGTGTAGTTCAGCATGCCTCAGATGTTTAGTATGACAAATGAAAGTAGACTGAGTTGGTATCTTTCTTTTCTGTTTTCAGTACTGTAATAAATGGCATCAATTTTAAAAAATCATTAAAAATGCCTATTTTTCAAGAGGTGGGTTCAGCCTTTTGTAGCAACAAAGCTTTTCCTACCTGGTCGATTCCACCTAATTTCGATCGTAACCTGCCAACGGATGCGAAACATATGTAGGGTGATTTTTTAAGATTTAAGTTTTTCAGATTGGCAACACTGGTTAGTAATGGCGTCCAGACGTCATCCATCAAAGTGAAAAGTGTACAGTATACTCTGCCATTTCATAATGAAAAGACTAGGAAACGAGCAACGATTCCAAATCGTTGAAATTTATTATCAAAATTCGTGCTCTGTGACAAATGTGCATCGTTTGATACGACCATTATATGGTCGTCATAATCGACCTGATGAATCAACAATTCGGTATTTCCAAATTTCGCACCAAATTTACTTTGCTGGACATAAAACCATTGACTCGCATGCGTAGAGTGCTTACCAAAGAAAATATTGCAGCCGTAGCGACCAGTGTTAATGACGATCGTGAAATGTCACTTCGTCACCGTTCTCAGCTATTGGGCATGTGTTACTCAACCACATTGAATTTTTTTTTTTTTTTGCCCCAATTGGCTGAGTTGAACCTGATTGAAATATGGCTTCATCAGGACAGATGCCACACTGCTCGTGAAATAATGGATGTGTTGAGGGATGAATTTGGTGAGCAGCTTATCTCTCGATTTGGCCTTGTGAGTTGGCCCCAAAGATTTTGCGATTTAACGCCTCTTGATTATTTCTTGTGGGGTTATGTCAAGTCATTAGTCTACGTGGACAAGCCGAACCCTATTGAAGCCTTACAGGATAACATAGTACGCGTTATTCGTGGAATACAGGCCGAAATGCTCGAAAAAGTGACGAAAAATTTGACCTTCCGAATGAACCTTTTGGAGACGGAGCCGCGGGCAACATTTACATGAAATTATCTATAAAATTTAAATGGCAAAGACCAATTTCTCGATTCCAATAAAAAAAAAATTAATATATGATGCAAATTTGAATGTTTTATTCGATTTTTCAAAAAAAAAAACTACGTTAAAAAAATTAACCTATGTGTGCGCAATTTTAGCCTCCTAGATCACATGGCACGAGCCCCGCCGTGCTTTCAACATGGTAGTGGGTGTAAAAACAATCCTCCGTCTATCCAAATCTTTCAAATCTTATACTGTATATATTGAGGTATCGCCTCTCCCTCTCTCCATACATAATAAAGTACTCATTAGCTACTGCCTCAATATGATTTGTTATTTCTCTTAACCAGAGTACGTGACATTTTCAAAGAGGAAAATTTAACAATGATAAATATCCTTTTGTATGCACAATGCCTTTCTTATATCGTTTCTATTTATAAAGAAAGGTCCTCCATCATTTCACGTGCAACAAAATGAGATTTGCTTTTGTCAATTTACGAGATATTCACCTACTTGTGCTGCCATGATGCACTCTCGTAAATGACATTTTATTGCTGCTGCAGCAGCTGCTACTGAATTCAATGCTGCTGATAGCTTGGCCCAAAAGTAGCTGTACAATAAACACAATAATACACGATTATTGTCGCATGCATCATCTGCTGTGTTCATGGTGCAACATTACGTTGCATCTTTACTTATTTGCATTTAAGCCTTGACTTGATTTTGGCACTCCTTTTGGAGGAACACTTGAATTGCCAGCGAGCTAAAGAAAAATCGATTTCGATGCTTATCACAAACTCATGCTGCTAAGCCTGACATCTTGTCATAATTTCTTAAGATTCGCTTTTCTTCATCGTGGCTGCCGTTGCCTGTGTGGGGTTTATGCAAAACACACTTCAAGTTAATGTGATGCCATATCTGCCACAAGTACACGGAATCTACGGTGGCAATGGCTGCTTGAGCATCTTTGGTTTGGCCTTTGCGCATCTGCTGCGTCGCACTCTGACGTCGATTGTGGCACAATCTAAATTAGCTGTGTTTGCATTCTGTTGCAAGAAAACGCTTTTCTTTTATTTTTTTTTTTTTTCTTAAAAGTATACTAAGATTATTGTGTTTTTATAATTCTTGTATTAATTTTTTCTTTCTGATGTTGTGTTGCAGTGTATTGCGATCTAGTGTGCAGTTTTTTCACCTTGTGACGCTTTTGTTGCATGATTCTGATAAGTTGTTGCATGTATGCTTTATACCGGTGTTTATAAGTATGTATGGCAGCTTTGTTGCATTGTTCTCCCTGCTAAGTAGATGCAATGCATTTTTCTATTGTTGTGGCATGTAGACATTTTTGTGTTCACAAGTGTGCTTGTGTGTGTGTGTGTGTGTGTGTGTTGTTGTATGCCATTGATTTATGAACACTTTCTTTAGAATGCGACTTGACATTATTATCGATATTTAACGACAATTTTTTGGTTTTTGGTAACTACGTAAGTGTGCAGCAACAACACGACGTCACAGATGAAATTCAAAATTGAGGTCACCCGATAATGCCCAGAAATGATTTGCGAGTGTGCATTTATGTGCTCTAATACTTGGGGGAATGTTTGACAGTTTTGAAATATAAATTTGTGTGTCAACAACGTGTAGAGGCATTCGATAAAACTGTTCAATAATGAATATGTTTGAAAATTCTGACATTGCAGCATACAAAAGCCCTACAGTCAAAGTGACGATTTTAATTTAAATGTAGGGTGGTCGTCTAATAATCTGCTTGTCCAGAAAAGAAGAAAGAAAGAACTATAATCCTTTTTTACCCAGTTGCCTGATTCGATCATCCATTGGAAACGATTTCATATTATCTAGTTTTTACTTTGTCAGATAACAACTAGCGCTGCAACTGTCTTCATATAAAAGTTCTATAATTGGGCCATTTTTTTAATGGATTTATCACCAACTTTACAAATTTTCTATTTAATAGTGTACATTGTATCTCCTGGTCGAATTTTTTTTCATGACCTCTTAAATCGATTGAGTGATTTCCATCTGTCTGGCAGTTGTGCTGGCTTTTAGACACGATAACTTTATGTAATTTCATGAAACTCGCACAACCTAAAATTTTGTCAGATCCCAGCCGGGAATTATAAATTGGTTACATCGAACCACAAGTTCTGGTACCTCCTATATAAATTGACAGATTTTCCAAAATTTATTTTGTTCTCTTTTACCCCTAATTCCTAATTCCTTGACTGTAGTAACTTCAACTTTTTTTTTTTTTTTTTTTTTTTTGAAGTCATCTCACGAGGTTTATTTAAAATTCAGTACAATATACAGGGTGGCGCAATAGAACGTGCATATTTAAAAAATAGATTAAAAACTAAATACAAAAGGTATGGTTAAAATAAATCTAAGGCATTGTAGAGTAATAAATGGAGTTTATTTTTTAAAAATAACATCATCTAAATGATGACCCTCTCTACGACGGCACTCCTCTAACCGCAAACGAAAATTATTGAAAACTTTCTTCAGTAATACTGGTGTAATGGCTGCCATTTCACCACGGATATTCTCCTTCAGCTGAACGATATTTCTTGGATTATTACTGTAGACTTTGTGTTTGAGGTATCCCCACAAAAAAAAAGTCAAGAGGCGTCAAGACTGGACTACATGGGGGCCGTGGGATATCACCTCTTTTCGAAATCAGTCTGCCAGGGAACATCTGCTTCACCATCGCCATGGAGTCATTTGATGTGTGACAGGTAGCTCCATCTTGTTGGAACCAAGTTCTGAAATTCACTATTCTTGAACTTTTAATTTCTGGAGCCAAAAATCCGTCCAACATCTCAAAATAGCGTTCCGCATTAACCGTGACGTTTTGGCCCCGCGCATTTTCGAAGAAAAAAGGAGCAATTATTCCTCTGCCAGAGATTGCTGCCCATACTGTCACTTTAGGACTATGCAATGGTTTCTGGTGTTTGATTTTGAGATTTTCACTGTTCCAGTAACGACAATTTTGACGGTTTACGAACCCATTCATAAGGAAATGAGCCTCGTCAGAAAAAAGGATATTGTCAAAATTGGAAAATCGATTATGTATTTCATTAGCAAATGCGAGCTTTGCTATGAAGTCAGACTCTTTCAATTCTTGTGTTATTTGCAGCTTATATGGATGCAGTTTAAGATCCAATGTTAAAATTCGTTGAAAACTCCATAACTCTCTCAACATGGTCTTCGGTCCTGGATGTTCTTGGGCGACCATTTGCTTGTGGCTTAAATGTTGAACCGGTCTCTTCAAAACGCTTTACCCATATTTTAATTAAATTAGCACTCGGAGCTTCACTAATTCGCCGTAGTCCATATTCAGCACAATATAGTCGCCTAGTAGCAATATATGAACGAGAGTTCTCGTAAAATGCGCACACGCAAAATGCGCAACGCTTCCCGTCGAAGTGATTCATAGCGACTAAAACTCCATGAGCCCGCCAATCCAACGATGTAGGCGCCCCCCCTACCCGCGCCTTTTCTACAAAAAAAAGATGATGCAATATGCACGTTTTATTGCGCCACCCTGTATAATAATATAATATTCGGCCTCAGCGCCAGAGGGCATTATTGAGGCATGCTGGCAACTACAATACACAATTTCAAGTAAAATATGTTAACAAATGAGTTCTGTTAATTAATTAGTTAAGAGTACATATTTTTGTAAACATTGGAATTGCATAAAAAGCATCTGCAAATTTTGTTTTAGGTAATCCTTCACATTTCTTTTAAATGTGGTTATATTATTTACATTTTTAATGGTCATTGGTAAATTATTGTATTCAAAACTACCCAAATATTCTGTTTAGTGATCTCTAATCTGCACCTCACAACTTTCAAATTATTAAAATTTCTTGTGCGAAAATTAGTTTGATTTTATGTAAATTCAATCATTCTGCATCCGATTTTATTTAAAGATTTATATACACACATAACAGGCTGACGCAAATGTATTCCACGAATAGGCAATTATCGTTTATATCCTCATAGAGCGATAAGGTTGGGTAGGCGATGGGTAAATCACAAATATTTTTAAATGCCTTTTTCTGCATGCGCTGTAAACTTTTTAAAGCAACAGTATTTTTGTGATCATATACGAGTGCCAAATAATTTAAATGACTTTGAACGAATGAGTTGAAAACAAGTAGCTTAGTTTCTCTATTCAAAATGTCTATCAGTCTGCGAAAGAAAAATTTCAGTTTGGGAATATGGAACAAATTGTTTAGAAAGAGCCACAAGAGGCGGGGTTCATTTTTGCTTTTTAGAACCTAATTAAGCAAGCTCTGAACGAGTATTAAATTTGGCTGAAATAAGTGTAGTTGGGTCAATGACATGAAACTTAGAATATGTGTTAAATGGGTCATTTGTATGGGAGGTACCAAAAGAGGCGTGGTTAATCGTTCGCTTTTTAAAAATTTTTAAAGCATAGTAAAGTATAGGGCGTCCCAACAAGAACACAAGATTTGAATTTGGCGCCATTGTCATTGTTTGCTAGTAGAAGGTATGAGGTTAGTAAAAATGGAGAGCTACACGAATGAACAACGCATTCTCATTGTGAAATTGCTTTACCAAAATGGTGAAAGTTTTGCGGCTACAGTTCGCAAATTGCGATCACTTTTGGGGTCAAAATAATGCTCCGAAAGAGTCAACTGTAAAGAGATTAATGGATAAATTTGCCAAAACTGGGTCTGTTAGTGATGTAAAGACAACAACGCGCCTTCGATGAGGTCGATCGATCGAAAATGTCGCAGCTGTACGTGATGATGTCGCTCAAACTCCACCCGCCTCAATTCGACACCGAGCTCAGCAAATTGGTGTCTCCACATCCACTATGCAGCGAATTTTGACGAAAGATTTGCATCTTCATGCATACAAAGTTCAATTGACTCAGGAACTGATGAAGCCAGCTGACCATGGACAGCGAAGGGAATTCGTTAATTGGATATTGGAGAGGCAACATGAAAATGCTGATTTTGCCGATAAAATCATCTTCAGTGACGAGGCCCATTTCCATCTTGATGGCTTCGTCAATAGGCAGAAATGTCTCATTTGGGGTGAGGAAAATCCTCGAGTGATTCACGAGAAGCAAATGTATTCTCAATGTGTCACTGTGTGGTGTGGATTTTGGGCTGGAGGATTCATTGGACCTTTTTTTTATGAAAATGAAACTTGTCAAGCGCAAACAGTCAATGGTGTTCGGTATCGTGGAATGATAACCAGTTTTTTCGTGCCTAGAATTGAAGAAATGTATGTGGAGGGCATGTGGTTTCAACAAGACGGCGCCACATGGCATACAGCCAGAGAAATAATTCAATAGCTGCATCAGTAATTTCCTGGTCGTGTTATTTCGCGTTTTGGAGACCAGAATTGGCCGACTAGGTCGTGCGATTAACACCATTAGACTTTTTTCTTTGGGGTTTTTTGAAGTCGATGGTTTACGCGAATAAGCCGACGACGACTGAAGTCTCAAAAGAGGAGATTGGACGCGGCATTAATGAAATACAGCAGCATTTATGCAAAACGGTAATTGAAAATTTCATTAAAAGATCGCGTGTGTGCCAGCAAAGCCCCGGCGGCCATCTGCCCGATGTGTTGTTCCATACATAACCTCATTCTGTCTACTTCACGATATAATAAAATTTAACGTTTTTATTTTTAAATATCTGTGTTTTATTTAAAATTTAATTCTCGTGTTCTTGTTGGGACACCCTTTAGTAGGTAGGATACTACTTTTGGCTGATACTGTTTACAAATTAGCATTAATATTAAGAAAAATTTGCATTTTGTAAACAAATTTGATTTGTTCGGAAAGTTTTAAGATGGGTCGAGACAGCACATTTACAATATGCAGCCACAATCTGACAAAATATGGTGATTTTCACAAAATATTTACGATAATTATCGGGTCCACCAACCAAATAGCAAATCAAACAGACAGACATCATTCAATTCACTTAAAAAGTCATTAAATACATGTAGTCAAAAACGTAGCTGGTACTTTAGACGCCTCTTTTATGGTGTTATATTTGTGTCATATCAATTTACAATAAATCTCCATTCGTTCGGGTAATGGTATAACTAGAACGTATTCTGGGAAAGTGATTGTAGTAATGTCGCTGATACAAATCCCTTCGAAAAATTACCTTTTTAATCCCTCTGTTTGCTCATTGTTAATCTAAACACTAATATCTATCCTAGGACTATAATTTCTCCTCATGACATTTGTGGGCATGCGTTTGCCTACAATAAAGAATTAAAGCGACAAACATGTATGTGTAGGTTTTAACTGATGAATTAAAAATCTGGGTTACAACAACACATACACATACGTATCGACGTGTTTTTCTTTCTATAAAGGTAATTGCAATAGCTCAATTATCAATGCATTGAATTTTGAAAGGAGTAACTCAAAACCTACGCCCTAATATGTTATGGTATAATATTATGAAATTAGTTTTGATTTCATTCCGTTGTATTGTTTGGTAGGTGATATCAATTTGCACCAACGCTTGCAACTCATTTGAAATTTCGCGTGGAATTCTTAAACAAAAATAATATTTCTTCACCGAAATTTAAAAAAAACTCCTAGATAAAAGCAAAGATAGATTTTTGGTTTGAAAATTATTTTTCTTGTATCACCAAAAAATAAAACTATTCGAAGCAATTGACTGCATTAAAATTATTCAGGAAGTCTTCTGTAGAAAAAGCGAGTAGTTAATCAATTATTTTTTGCATAATCGCCCTTAGATTTATAGAATAAGGGGTCATATTAGCAGTTATTGAAGCGAATAACGCCCATAGTATTATTCAAAGAGTGGGAGACTTAAAGGTTATTGGATTTAAAAATAACTGGTAACAGCATAAAAGCACCTCTACTCTGAATCTCAAGAGCTAATTGTTGGACATTTTTTTTTTGACGCTTCCTTTTTGGTTTATTCAATTCTAAATTTAATTTTGTAAAAGCTATACCACGTAATCATAGTATTTCTTTTTCTTGAGCGGTATTCTTTCTACAGAAATTTCCTCACAATTTGACAGTTAATTTTTCTTGTGTTATCTTTGTAAGGACATTGGGCGCATTTCGCGTGCGCGCATTTTACGAGAACTCTCGTCCATATATTGCTACTAGGCGACTATATTGTGCTGAATATGGACTACGGCGAATTAGTGAAGCTCCGAGTGCTAATTTAATTAAAATATGGGTAAAGCGTTTTGAAGAGATCGGTTCAACATTTAAACCACAAGCAAATGGTCGCCCAAGAACATCTAGGACCGAAGACAATGTTGAGAAATTTATGGAGTCAGTACGAAGAAATGCACAAATGCCGACTCGCAAGAGATCGTCTGTCTTACAATTATCGCGACGAAGTTTGCAACGAATTTTAACATTGGATCTTAAACTGCATCCATATAAGCTGCAATGAACACAAGAATTGAAAGAGTCTGACTTCATAGCAAGGCTCGCATTTGCTAATGAAATACTTAATCGATTTTCCAATTTTGACGATATCCTTTTCTCTGACGAGGCTCATTTCCTTATAAATGGGTTCGTAACCCGTCAAAATTGTCGTTACTGGAACAGTCAAAATCTCAAAACCAAACACCAGAAACCATTGCATAGTCCTAAAGTGACATTATGGGCAGCAATCTCTGGCAGAGGAATAATTGGTCCTTTTTTCTTCGAAAATGCGCGGAGCCAAAACGTCACGGTTAATACGAAACGCTATGTTCAGATGTTGGACGGATTTTTGGCTCCAGAAATTGAAACTTCAAGAATAGTGAATTCCAGAACTTGGTTCCAACAAGATGGAGCTACCTGTCACACATCAAATGACTCCATGGCGGTGGTGAAGCAGATGTTCCCTGGCAGACTGATTTCGAAAAGAGGTGATATCCCATGGTCCTCACGTAGTCCAGACTTGACGCCTCTTGGTTTTTTTTTTGTGGGGATACCTCAAACAGAAAGTCTACAGTAATAATACAAGAAACATCGTTCAGTTCAAGGGGAATATCCGTGGTGAAATGGCAGCCATTACACCAGTATTACTGAAGATAGTTTTCAATAATTTTCGTTTGCGGTTAGAGGAGTACCGTCGTAGAGAAGATCACCGTTTAGATGATGTTTTAAAAAAATAAACTCCATTTATTACTCTACAATGCCTTAGATTTATTTTAACCATACCTTTTGTATTTATTTCTTAATCTATTTTTTAAATATGCACGTTCTATTGCGCCACCCTGTACATGACAAAGGATGTATAAATTTCGTTACCACAAAATATTAGCTGTCCCTTTAATTCAGTGTACAACTATCTGTTTTTTTATAGAATTTACCAAAGCTGTCGGAATCTGCGGTCGTTTTTTTTAAAGAACTGACATTTAATAAAAATAAAAATACAATAAAAACTCAATTCTTTTTAGATAATGGATAACGGAAATTTGAATTTTCATTGCAACCACTTTATTCATGAATATGTAGCGAAGAGACATCATAAAATAATGTTTTCCTCCTATGACAACCCTATGTTAATTTCAGTTTTTTCAACACTTCCCAAACACAAGTTGTGATGAATGTTTGCTTCTTTGGATGCACTTTTTTTCCTGGGTAACTATAACATGAAGAGGTTTAGTTCTTTTGTTGTCGATTCCAGCGGAATCACCTTTAGGCCCTAAGATGTGGTTGTTGTGCTTCTTTTTGGATACTTTCTTATTGCTGGGTTGGATCGGACATATTAATTACCAAATTGTCAGTTTGAAGACATTTGCTTTCATTCGAAAAATCAAAATGAGATTACCGAATAATTATAGGTATATAGGTGAAGACAGAAGTTGATTCAAATATCCAATTCATTTACAGCCATATACTAGTATTGGCCTACAAAAGAACAAAACTCTCTCGACAACCTGCTCTTAGAAGATTTTGCTTTACTCACCTTTAACTTTTATTTTGTAAAGCAAAAATCCTTGCATATCATGTCATCATTGTCTTCTTAATTTGAGCCGCATTCTTTCTACAGAAGTTTTCGCACAATCGAACCTTTAATTATAATGTTATCTCTTCAAGCGTAAAACGCTTTTATATAGGGTATCATTGTGTCCGCCTGTAACCTCCCTCTTATATTATTTCTATTCAATCCATTTTGTGAAGTTTTAAACTCGCTCCGTATTAAAACATTTTTAATTTTATATTAGGTATTCACACTCTTATTGGATTTAACACTTGGCGGTGATGACGATGATGGTGATGGAGGTACTCCTTTTAGGGAGCGTTCCAAATACTAATTAAAAAATACCCAGCACCAATTCATCATTGTAAAACGGTTACCTAAAGTGTTCAGCATACAAATATATGATACTACATATGAGCAATTATGTACGGACGGAGAGACGTGCCGTCTCTGTATAGACCTACACAATTTTACACTCTATAAAGAAACACATATAATTTGGTTTAAAATCGCTTTCGTGGTGGTTTTTCTTTTGTGTGGCTTATCGTATGATATATATTTTTGAACTCCATTTTTCGTCTGCTGTTAAGGCAACAAAAAACAAAAAAAAAAAAGAAAAAAAACTCAAAGTGTAATATAAATAAAACCTCAAGGCGATTTTATTTTATAACGCCTAAC
Source organism: Philornis downsi (assembly GCA_019455685.1). Classification (NCBI taxonomy): domain Eukaryota; kingdom Metazoa; phylum Arthropoda; class Insecta; order Diptera; family Muscidae; genus Philornis; species Philornis downsi. The sequence continues at coordinate 115,154 of JAHXMU010000647.1, read as the reverse complement.
AAACATTTTCATGAATGTTTATAGGTCTGTATGTCTTTGTCTGGTTGGGAGTGTAATGAATCGGACAGACAAGGCAGACGGCTGGATTCAGCCAAAACTCAATTAAAACGCTTTTAAAAATAGACACAATATTTTGCCTTTGCTTCAGCTCAGACTCTTCGCTTTTGAGAGGAGTACTTCACTTTGACTGTAATTATGCTTCTCTTAATGAACTTCATGTCAGTTGTCTTTGTTGGGCTGATACATTTATACGCTGAATTTATTTACGTGTAAATTTACTTGTAGTTTCCTTAACATTTGCCTGCTAACTATTTTGTAATGGCCAGAAAGAAAGTAATATCTGAAGTGTCTTCAGTACCTTGATGTCTGCAATCGAAATATCTTAGTCAATTTAAATGCTGCCTACACGTGGATCAAGTTGGTGTTCCGCAGCATGAATACAACTTTCTATTGTTTGTGTATCTGGAAATTGGTTGCAGCCTCTTTAATGTTATCGCATAAAATTTTGTACAATTAGTGTGTGTTAATTTCATATGTACGATTAGACTCACTTGGTGGGCCAAACTCGTAAATTTCCATTAAATGTAGTGAAATTACTCTGTTTTTTAGTGTTTTCAACAACTATAGCCACGGTTAGGATAACTTTTAAAAAGTTTATGAGTTGTGATGAACCTTTAACACATCTATAGATTAATCAATTAATTATTAATTTAATTAACTAATAGATGGTAGAATTGTAGAAGAAACACTGAACGTTTTTCTATTAACCTGATTTCGCCCACTTATGTCATTGTATGTATTGACGCTTACAGCCAGATAAATATGGATGCCAGACTTGCCCTCTCTTCATACATTATATATAGAATTAGATCGTTTTACGGGGACAATGGGCTTCTCAAGCATTTCCCAATAATTATGCCCATAATCTAGGCGGTTTCTTAAACAAATATATATAAATCGAAATAGTTCTTTCCAGCTTCCATACAGTACCACCCTATATTGCTTTTAATAAACGAATAAACAGTAAGATTTTTGACAAATTTTGTGAAAAATTCTCTTGTTGGTCGAAATAGATAAATATATGAGCAAGATAATACTTGTCGTCGATTTCGCCCAATTCCAAATTTAACCTGTAAACACAAGGTAATCCATTTAGTGATTTCAAAATCGCCGGTCTAGCAACTCTGTCAGTTGTTAAATACCTGTTATGAGATGTGTTATTTATTTAGCGAAAAATTTGCCATTTACGAACATGAATCCGAAAAATTTGCCACTTACGAACATGGATCCTTTAACAACCAAAGAACGCGTAAAACTATTTAAAACCTACTACAAAAGAGGTGATTTAAAAGTTGGCACTCTTCGTTCATTACGGGCTGATTATGGTCTTCATAATTCACTTATTGTGCAAAGAACTGGCAAGATTATAAAGGAATTTGAAAAGAGTAGAAGCGTTACAGATGTGGCCAGGCCTATGCATCATCGCAATATATGCTCTGCCGAAAATATTGCTTTAGTTAGCAAAAGTGTGACGGATAATTCGAATTTCAATTCAGAACGTGTAATAACCGACATTTTTGGCCTACAATTGAAGATTATGACTTGGACGATATGTGGTTTCAACAAGATGGTACCACCAGCGACAGAACATGGTCGATTTGGGCTTTATTGCATAGAAAATTTCCGGAAAGTGTAATTTCACGGCGACCTTAATTGGCTACCAAGATCATGTGTTAAACTTATTTTTGTGATGTTACGTCAAAGGCCGTGTTTACGCATATAATCGTTAAACGTTGGAGTATTTGGAAACCAACATTCATCAAGACATGCTCGAGATACTGCTCGAAATGTGCGAAAAAATGGTCGAAAATTACCTCAAAAGGATGTACTGCTGCAACCGAACCAGGGGCGGTCATTTAAATCATATTTTATTTCATTCATAATGACAAGGTCTAAGCATTAAAATGAAATAAAAGTTTCATCGGAATCATACCTTTATGCACATTTTATTTAACTTTACTTTTGAAACCGAAAATTTCTTTGGAATACCTTTCAAATTCCCTATAAACGGTTCAATCTAAGCGGGTTGGCTTCAATTCATACATCTCCGACTTTTTGTAGAAAAATTATCGAATGTTTCAAAAAAGTGATTTATTCCTTTCCCGCAAAATCTAGGCCTACGGAAAAAATTGCATGTACGTACCTCGGCACCTTTACTTCCTCTTTGTCTTCTTTGATACTATCAAATCACCAATGTATGCCTAATACAGAAATATAAAATTACGACAACTTTTACTTACAATCTTACTTTAAGTAAGATTGTATATATTGAGATGGTTTAAAGACAAAGCTCATATTAGAAAAGCAAATTCCTGAACTAAGACTAGATAAATTGATATTATTATTCATCAATCTAAGAAAAAGCTGGCTTAATAGCTTAACGATGCATTAGCAGACATACTAACTCTAATATTAAATAAAAAATGGGGTTAACCGGTTTTACTGGTTTAGTATTCCGAAATCGAAAACATTAAAACCGGTTAACCCCATTTTTAATTTAATATTAGAGCCAGTGCGTCTGTTAATGCATCGTTAAGCTGCCTCAATTGTTGAAATTTCTTCAGCCAATAGAAACTTGTATAAGAAATTAGACGCTCTTACCTTTATACCGCAAATCATATCAAAGTGCCATCATACCATATGATACTGTTAGCAACCCGTTTTTGTCAAAATGTAACGACATTTGTTTGTATTCTAATTTCTGTTTTGATTATCTAACTAACTTATCGCAATACCACAAATCAATGTTAACATCCTTAGGCAATCGTTGACATTAACCTAACATAAAACAAATTTCGATGTTGACTAAATCAAATACTATACTCGTACTTATATGCGCCTGTGCCAGTGCTATCAGTCGAACCCCACAACTGGAGTTCGGATTGCCGCATGTTGCTATGGAATGGCAATTAATCTAGTTTTATAAAAGCTAAAGGCATTAATAATGAAAATGACGGAAAACTATTGCGAAAAAAAATCTTAAACTTACTTACTCTGCCCGAAGTCAAACAAACAAACGTAGAGGCTGCAGACAGAAATGGAAAACAAGTTGAGATACGCGTTTTCAAATCATATCGAACGTCGAGTTGTAAACTAACAGATAGATTGACGGACGGACCGACGGGCCAACTCCGCCAAATTGCGAGTAAATCAAAAACGAAAGATTTAAGACACAAACTTGATTTTTTTTCCTCAGTTTTTGATAATACCGGTAAATCTGTTGAAAGAAAAACTTGACCGCTTCACAGCAAGCAGATATTAATGTAGTTGTTGGTTGAGCGAAATAAATTTTCATACCTAGAAAAAAGAAAAAAACTAAGTAAGCTTGTGGCATAGTAGATGCACTGGCATCTAAGTCAACGTATGCATAGCTGTGTACGTGCATGTGTGTGTGAATATGTGACAAGGCATTTGGTAACATGTTCTAGCAGTTTGTCATCGACACATAAGACATTTTGCTTAACAACTATTGCAAAAAAAAAAAAATAAATAAATAAAATGCAAGATACAACAACTTGGCTGCTGTTGCCTGTCGGCGTAATTGACACAATTTGAATAAAATTTAACTATACGACGGAGTAAATACGAACGTAAACACAATGTACGAGTGTGGTATGACAGGTGTGTTACGTTCACAAATTACGTTATCCGCTGGAGACCTACCATGAATGCCTTTGCACCCAAATGTTACCCAGGACTTATGAGAACATAATTTCCAATTTTGTCATCTTTACTTTTAGACACAAATTTACGACGAATTTCCATCTATTCAAAATTTGCAGCAAACAAACGATCTTAATATATATTTAGCAGAAATTTCATTTATAAATTTTTAAGTTCATATGAATTTTTAAAATTTTCTATGAGGGTCGTTCTAATATTTGGTAATATGAGATTCATTGTGGGCTCTAAAAAGGAGCCGTAATGTTATTGACACATATGCCGAATAAGAACAAGTTATAACAATGCAATTTGGAGAGTGTATTGACTGTAGAGTGAAAATAGTCAATGATAAAGAATTTTAAGAGACTTTGATTTGACCAGTCTTATATTGGCATTGATCATAAACATATATTAAGTCACTAAGTTTTCGCTGATTTTTTTTTTTATAAAAATCTAACTTTAATAAGAAAACATGTTTACAAATGATTCATTGAAAGTATTGGCCATCGCTGGCAACTACTTTTTACCATCTCACTGGCAAAGTTCCAGATCCATCACCGTAAACCTGTTCATCTTTTGAGGCTATCCACGAATTCCTTAATGTCGTCATATGAGTGAAATAAGTGGACTGGACTGTTGATCAGCCAAACCGTGTGCCATCGAACGGAACAAGTGATAGTTGGACCGCGCAATATCTGGAGAATATGGCAGATGAGGTTAGGCTTCCCATTTCAGCATTTCCAGGTAGGTTTTGACGGGCTTGACCACGTGAAGCCGAGCGTTATCATGCTGAAAAATCACTTTTTTGTGCCTCTCTGCGTGTTGTTTCCCGCGTTTTTTTGCGCAGAGTTCAGCTCAATAACATTAATTGAAGTCGATACTGATTCCTAGTGATGGCGTCGCTTGGTTTCAAAACAGCTCGTAATAAATAACACCGACCTTGTCCCACCAAATACAGAGCATAATCTTCGCAGCATGAATATACGACCGAGGCGATGACGTAGAAGCACACCGGGCAGCCCACATGACTCTCTTTTCTTTGAATGGCTGTCATGAATCCATTTTTCATCAACCGTTACAATACTATGAAGAAACCCCTTGCTTTTTTGTCGCTGAAGCAGTTGGTCACAGGCGAAGAAAAGGACGCTCAACGTCCTTTGGCTTCAACTCATAAGGAACTCAAGTTCCTTGCTTTTGAATAATTCACAACGGATGAAAAGCTTTAAAGTGGCTTGGCAAGTAAATCCTAATACTGAAGCAAGCTCTGCCTGCGTTTGCCACGGATCCCCATCAAGCAATGCCGTCAATTCAGTGTCATCGAAGGTTTTTCGTCTTCCTTCACGCGAGCGATCGTCAGCATCAAAATCACCGTCTTTAAAGCGACGGAAGCAATCTCGACAAGTTGTTTAATTTAAAGCAGCATTTCCGTAAACGTTTTGAAGCTCTCGATGAACCTCAGTCGTCGTTTTCTTCGATTAAGAGAGGAAAATCAGTACTTCCCGCATATAACGATTATTTGCACAAAATCAAACTTATTTACACAACCAAAAGAATATGACGTCAAAAGAAAATCACTATTGTGTCGGGGCGGTATGTTTACCATATGCCTAAGCTTGGCACACGACCTCTAGGTTATGGCAGATTCGACTAGCGCTTACAGCTGGCGCCATCTATTGGTGCCATTAGCGGGAATTTAGTTGTACATCTAATAAATCACTAAAAAAATAAGCAGAGTAATTGGTCGAAATGTCTCTTTATAAAGTCGAGTTCAGTTTAGGACGAATCGTCATCATAAGTTTAAAAATTATCGTTATGAAGACATCAAAATGAAAATGAAAATATCGTCAGCGGAACAAGAAACAAGAACAAGAAACACTGAAACAGAAAATATCACCATTTAAAACCTGTATAGGAATTTCTATCAGGTGAACTAACTTACATCTTCAAGTAACTATGGCGTTGGTGCAAAAGTGTGGGGGATTCCACAAGGGATGCGGTAACTTGCTTAATTCGTATCCAAAAATACTTTAAATTAACGCACGGTAACAAAAACAAAATGCAACATGCTGATGTCCTTCTCTTAAAAATTGTAGGTGGATCACTAATTTTTTTGAAAAAAAGGCTATTTCTACAGGGTAGCGCAATAGAATGTGCATATTGCATCATCTTTTTTTACGGGGTAGAAAAGGCTTGGGCGGGGGGGCGCCTACATCGTTGGGTTGGCGGGCTCATGGAGTTTTAGTCGCTATGAATCACTTCGACGGGAGAGAGAACTCCCGTTCATATATTGCTACTAGGCGACTATATTGTGCTGAATATGGACTACGGCGAATTAGTGAAGCTCCGAGTGCTAATTTAATTAAAATATGGGTAAAGCGTTTTGAACAGACCGGTTCAACATTTAAACCACAAGCAAATGGTCGCCCAAGAACATCTAGGACCGAAGACAATATTGAGAGAGTTATGGAGTCAGTACGAGGAAATCCACAAATGTCGACTCGTAAGAGATCGTCTGTCTTACAATTATCGCGACGAAGTTTGCAACGAATTTTAACATTGGATCTTAAACTGCATCCATATAAGCTGCAATTAACACAAGAATTGAAAGAGTCTGACTTCATAGCAAAGCTCGCATTTGCTAATGAAATGCTTAATCGATTTTCCAATTTTGACAATATTCTTTTCTCTGACGAGGCTCATTTCCTTATGAATGGGTTCGTAAACCGTCAAAATTGTCGTTACTGGAAGTGAAAATCCCAAAATCAAACATCAGAAACCATTTCATAGTCTTAAAGTGACAGTATCGGCAGCAATCTCTGGCAGAGGAATAATTGGTCCTTTTTTCTTCGAAAATGCACTACGTTGAGATGTTGGACGGATTTTTGGCTCCAGAAATTGAAAGTTCAAGAATAGTGAATTCCAGAATTTGGTTCCAACAAGATGGAGCTACCTGTCATACATCAAATGACTCCATGGAGGTAGTGAAGCAGATGTTCCCTGGCAGACTGATTTCGAAAAGAGGTGATATCCCATGGCCCCATGTAGTCCAGACTTGACGCCTCTTGATTTTTTTTGTGGGGACAACTCAAACACAATGTCTACAGTAATAAGAAAGTTTTCAATAATTTTCGTTTGCGGTTAGAGGAGTGCCGTCGTAGAGAGGGTCATCATTTAGATGATGTTATTTTAAAAAAATAAACTCCATTTATTACTCAACAATGCCTTAGATTTATTTTAACCATACCTTTTGTATTTATTTTTTAATCTATTTTTTAAATATGCCCGTTCTATTGCGTCACCCTGTATCTCATGAAAGAGAGAATAGGAGAGCTTCCGGCATTCACTGAGCTTACACACATTGTATTTTTAGAGTCACTCAAGCGGACATACAGTTTAATGACGATTTCGAATGACACCTTTAGAGATGCATTTACAAGACATGTCGATTACTTGACTACTCGAAGTGTTCGTCAGACACTAGAGTTGACCGCAGCTCTAATAATGATAGGTGGCTGTATCGGAGATTGAACATGCGATCAGGCGAACGGTAGTCGCGTGCACTAAACTTCGCGTCACGTTTGATCACCTAGGATTATGTGGTACAAATTAAGTAATTTTTACTGCCGAAAAATTCAATTTATATGGGAAGTACCAGGAGGAGTGTAGAAAATGCCTGCCATTTTCATTCTCAGAACTTTAGTCCACAAATTGCATGAAGTCCCCCTAATTTAAAAGAATTCGGTACAACCGCTTGAAAGACATGAAGCTCAGAATATATCGGTCATGTAATATCGTATGTAGGGCAGGTATCAAAAGCGGTCAGATTACTTGGTCGCATTTTCAAAAGCTTAACAAAGAATTATAATAAATCATTATTGCTGGCTACAAATGAGAATTTACAGGCGAAAAATTACACTTCGAAAACACGGTCAGTGAATGGGAGCCATCAGAAGAGGTGTGACAAAGCGTTCCGTTTTCATTCTTTGACCTTACTTTGGCAAATGCTTAACGTGTGCCTATTGTGGATAAATTTACTACAATTAAATAGAAAAATATAAATCTTTAAGAGATTTAAACCGTTCATTAGTATGAGAGATACTGCGTAATTAATACGACAATTGCTTCGTATTATATCGATCCTTGTGGACAAATACACTGTGCAAACATTTCAGCTATCATGAGTGAGGAGCTACAGCGAGCAGATGTAATTTCGGAAAATTGGTCAATTTTATCAGAGGTATCAGAAGAGCGGATCAATATAGATCATTTGCAATCAGTGACCATGATTTGGCAAAATATTATGCTATGCGATGCTCTACGTAAAAATCGATTTTACAAAATATTGGGCTGTGTTAAGTTTTAAGAAGATTGGTTAAGATTTGCGGCAGTTATTTTGCCTATCAGTCAAAAGTTAATTGTCGCTTTCCGGTTTTTACAAATGTACCGTAGTAAACGATATATACCTTCATTCTTTCCGATGAAGGAACATAATTTAACGCCGTAAGTTTATACACCGACAGTGCTTTATGTTGATGGAGCTGTTTGTATTACTCGCAAAATGTTTTAGACTTACTTGGGTAAGGTTTGTGGGCCGAATGAATGGTTTTAAAGCTACTGATAAAACAATTGGAATGGACGTTCGGCAATTTTTGCTATCCGTCCATGGCCAGAAAAAATATATGAAACAGATTAAATACCGAGTTATCCACTTTTTGGTTTCAAAAGTAAAGTTAAGTAAACCGCACACAAAGCTATAATTTCGATGAAACTTTTATTTCATTATAATGCTTGGTCCTTGCCGTTATGTATGAAATACAGTATCATATAAATGACAGCTTCTGGATTGGTTGCAACAGTGGATCCTATTGAAATAGTTTTCGGCCACTTTTTCGCAGATTATTGGCGGCATCTCCACGATAACGTAACGAATATTAGTTTTCAAATGCTCTGATGTTTGGGTATTATCCGCGTAAACACGGTCTTCGACGTAGCCCCACAAAAAAAGTCTAATCCAGGATCCTGTTGATCAATTAACGTCGCCAAAACGTGAAATTATGCTTTCTGGAAACTTCTCATGAAACAAAACCAAAATCGGTCGTGTTGTGTGGCTTGTAGCACAGTCTTGCTGAAACCACATATCCACTTCATAATCTCCAATTGCAGGTCATCGGTTATCATATGGCCATAGCGCTCTGAATCGAAATTCGGATTATCCCCCAAACTTTCACTAACAGACCGATACTTTCGGCAGTGCATACATTGCGACGATGCACAGATCTGGCCAACGTTTTCAGTCTCTTCAAAGTTGTTTACAATCTTATCAATTCCTTGCATAGTAGATCAATTATAACGACCATATTCATCCCGTAATGCACGAAAAATGCCCATGTCTGAATCACCACTTTTGTGGTAAATTTTAACTATTTTTCGCGTTCTTCGGTTGTTAAACGATCCATATTCGTAAATGGCAAACCTTTCCAAACTAAATAAATAACACTCCAGATGACAGATATATAACAGCTTGGCAGACAGGCGGTTGAGAAACCATTAAATGGATAACCAACTTTTAACCTTCAAACATTTGTTCGTAGATAATGTTTATTTCCACACTGTAAAGCCAAGGACCAATGGGAAGATTAGCGAATATATATTATGTGGCCTAGGAGCTCTTACTTTATTCTACAGATAATGCAAAGTTTAATTTTTTTTCATACAGATTTTCAAAGATGTTGAAGAACTTCATAACTCGCTATTGTCATTTGATATCACATCTCCGTATAAATATTCTATTCATTTTGTCTTATAATATCCTTAATATTTGCTAATTTGGAGAAGAAAATCTCTTCAAGTTAATTTGAGATTTCAAATGGTCAGTATCGTGCAATTACTAAATACTCGTACATTTACAGTCAGTCTGTCAAGATAGCTTTTTAGATCGGACTAAAACACAAAATATTTATTACTAATTCAAATATATCATTTTCAAAATAGACTCCTTCCGAAGTAATTCATTTATGTTACGAATAATTCTAATAATTCAAACGCAATAGTGCTACCTAAATATGAACTTTTCTCCGGAGAGGAATGTTTTGATTGTATGAATTTTATTACAATTACCAAAATATTGGGGACTAAAGCACAGGCATAGTTGAATATTTGTACATTTCACAACTGCACTATAAATCAAATCGGAACTCGAGCTGGAATTTCTCTAACGGGCATATGTTCCGGTTAAGGTGGCGCCGTAAAACTCATTTCCCGGAAATGACTTTTGCCCTCACCAAGAACTCTCTCTTAAGTCTTCTTCTATGGAAACTCTTCGCTTCTAAGTGTTAGTTTGAACCTTGAAAAATGAAAATTTCAGCCGGTGATGAATCAGGTGAATGTAGTAGTTTTTCGATGCTAATTATTGGCTTTTTTGAACAAAAATACATTCACAATGATAGCCTTGTAAAATGGCGCATTATCGTATCTATGAGGTTTCGAAAGTTCACTCTCTCAAACGTAGCATAACACTTAGACAATATTCTTCATTTCTCGTCTGATCTTCTGGCAAGAATTTAGAGTGCACAGCACCGCGATAATAAAAAAACAGCCAACATTATCTTGACTTTTGATCTACTTTGCCAAATTTTTTTCAGTTTGGGCGCAGTTGGCGTATTCCGAATTTGTTTGATTAATTTGCATGTCAAACTCGTAAACCCTATTCATTGCTCTAGCAATAAAAATGCCCGTAGGATAGCTGGTGCATTTAAAAATAATATAAAATAATCTTATCTGGTAAAGCGAATGATTAGAGGCCTTAGGGTCGAAACGATTTTAACTTATTCTCAAACTTTAAGTTAGTAAGAATCTCATCTATCTTCGTATAAAGGTTGTGGCTGTGATATTATATAATGTGACCAGTGGACCACTTAAAAACGGAACGTTACGGTGCCCAAACGTAACGTCACGAATTTCCATAAATCCATCTTCACCTCCGAAATTAATCGAAACTCGAGCCTGTAAACGCAATCTTTAATTTAAATGACAATTGTGGGTATTATATTTTTCATGAACTTGTCTCAAACCAAACGTACATTTTAAGTTGCTTAAATGAATGAACGTTGTGGGGAGAAATTTCTTCAATTTTCGAAACATCGATGAATAACCGTTGATGTAACTGATAAGGAGCGGAAGTGTTCTAATGATATAATATAATAATACAATGCAATTCTCTGAACTGTATCCCAAGCGCGATAAGAACATACTCTCATATTTGATTTTCTGAGATTTCCATTACTTTTACATCGAATAAAAGAAACCAGATCAGGATCTTACCTTTTTTTTTAATTTTTTACGAAGTAATCCAGACTGCTAACATTTTTTGCCGATCGAACGCCACAAAATTGGCGAATATATTTATCCTGTTAGACTTACCTCATATAAATATGTGCTTACTTTTGCACATGTATGAGTCGTAGTCATTCAATATTGGTTATTCTCTAAAAAATAGCAAAGAACAACTATCAACGTATTTGTCCGAATTGGCTGATAATACCATGTAATGCTTATAAATCACTGCACATTCGTTCGCTGTACACTACTTTTTTCCGCCGCATTCGGTGTCACTTGATAGTGTCACAGTTCGATTTTGTCCGCTGTTGTCGTTGGATCTGATGCCGTTGCTATCGTTTAGTCTAGGAGGCCAATTTATAGTTGCTCCTCCGGCTAGGTTCGCCTTTAACAAAAAACAAAAAAAAAAAAAAAAACATAGTGTTTGCTCTGACTAAGAGCAGGATAAACACTCAAGTTTTTCCCCAGTTGCTTGATTGTCAAGCTTTGTTATCGTCTTAAGTTCATTGTTAAAAATTGTCTTTGGTATAAGCAATGCTTTGGAATCGCCTGTCCTTGATTGCGTTTCATTCATTCGCTTGAGAATATTAATTGAAAACTATTATTATGTGTGCTCACCTATTGAGTCCGGGGTTTTTTTGGTTGAATTAATCATCATTTGTGCTTGTCAGGCGTAGGAGAATAAGAAGAAGAAGAAGAACAAGACGAGAAATGCTGTTGTCACTTCAGTGAGGTGGCTTTTGTTGGATTTTATACAGGTAAAGAAACGCAGAAAAAAAAATCATTATTTTTCGCTACGTCTATCAAGAACTAAGGGGTGTGACTCTCGAGTATATTTTGATCGTTAGTCATATTATAAAGTTTATATACGAACACATGCCTATGTAAAACATTTGCATATAGATTATGACAAAACATTACATAGGGTGGCGCATAAGAAACGCCAAAGAACCAAAGTTGTTCAATTTTATTTTGAAAGTCAGCACTCGATTATTCAGATCATATCGAAATTTCTTTTATGTTCCAAATGCTCCTAGCGCTCCAACAATTTACCGATTGGCTCAGCGTTTTGGGCAACAAGGGGCTGTCGGTCTGTCTGTGATCTTACACGTGCTGAAAGACCTCGTGCAGTTCGAAATGAAGTGACCATTGCTCGAGTGCCAGCAAGTATTGAGGAAAACCCCAAAACTTCCACCAGGCTGCGTTCTCAGCAGTTAGAGATGTTTAGGCGGTTTGTGCAAAGAATTTTACATATGTCACATCTTTTCCCATATAAGATGCAATTGGTTCACGAGTTAAAACCAAATGATGCACAAGAACGCATTCGATATAGTCGCCGTTAACGTTACTTATGCGCCACCCTATACATATCTCCAAAATGTAATGTTTATTTACATAGCAAGCATTGATTTGCATGATAAACATTAGTTCTTTTATGAGTCTACGATTACGTTCATTACATCTTGAATTGTGCTGGGGTTATATGATTATTGTAATTTATGTTGATAATTTATTTATGAAATATAGTATTTGCAATGCAAGTACTTAGAAAGATTTTTTCTTAAATAAAATATGTATGATCGTTTAAGCAGGCAATATACTAAAACTTAAGCATAACGTAAGTCAATTTAAATGAACAGATGTACTTACTTGTAAGGTTGTGCATAATTAGTGGCACAAAAGTAAAATTGTTTGAAGAACTCAAAATAAATGAATTCGAAAAATTTAGTAACGGTTTCAAAAGTAAAGTTAAATAAAACACACATAAATCTGTAATTACTTTTATTTCATTATGATGCTTCGTTCTTGCCATCATGTATAAAATAATTCCAATACCATTTAAATGACAACCTCTTAATTGATTGCAGCAGTGGATTCTTTTGAGGTAATTTTCGACCAAATTTTCGCACAACTCGGGCGCTATCTCGGCGATAACTTGACGAATGTTGGTTTTCAAATGCTCCAACATTTGGAGATTATCCGCGTAAACACGATTTTTGACGTAGCATTAAAAAAGTCTAACGCTGTCAAATCGCATAATCTTGGTAGCCAATTGATGTCGCCAAAATGTGAAGTTACGTTTTTTGGGAAGTTCTCATGCAATAAAGCCAAAATCGGTCGTATTGTGTGGCTCGTGGTACCGTCTTATTTAAACCACATATCTTCCAATTCATAATCTTCAATTACAGACCAAAAAAAGTTGGTTATCATACGGCCATAGAGCTCTGAATTGATATTAAGATTATTCGCCACACTTTCATTACCAGAAGCGATTCAGCAGTGCGTACATTGTGATGATGCACAGGCCTGACCACATCTGTAGCATTTCTAGTCCCTTCAAATTTCTTTATAATCTTGTCAACTACTGTGCAAGGAGTAGATCGATTATGACTAACATATTTATCCCGTAATGCATTGAATCACCACTTTTATAGTAAGTTTTAACTATTTTTACGCATTCTTTGGCTATTACAAAATCGATATTCCTAAGTGGTAAACCTTTCACTAAATAAATAACACCTCAGATGACTGGCATTTAACGGCTAACAGCCTTGTCAGACCGCCGGTTTTGAAGCCACTGAGTGGATAATCCTGTATTATGCAGTAGGCTTACTGGGTCCATGCCATATTTAGCACCAGATACAGTTAAAAAAGACGAATAAATCACCTGGAAATTTAGTCTCTTTTGAAATACTTTTAACGTTGCATGCAAAATGTAATGGAAGCTATCACTTTTGTGTACCCATTTTGTCGTGCCGTTTATAACTTCTAACTGGAAATACTCATTTAAGACCCCATAAAGTATACATGTTCCGAATCGCATAAAAATGTATGTCGATCGAAGCATGTTCGTTCTTTTACATCGGGTAAAATTGGTCTAGTGGGGGAAAAAAACTAAGCCATGCAAGGAACTGAATCTACCCTTTTGAAAATTGGTTCTTTTTAGGATTTTATTTTTAATTTTGCTGCTTAATCGTTAACTGAAATCAATACAGGATGATGTTGTATGGATGCTAGGAAAAATCATGAAAAGTCCGAATTTTTTTTAACAATTTTTAACAATTGTACCATTAATTAGCTTATAAAAAGTTGGGTATGCTAGTGCTTAATAGGTACTGAAATGTCCATATACAATGTCTGAGAAGAAGGCAATTTTGAGACTTTCATTTATATTGCGACTAATCTATACATAATCCATATTTGAAAAAACTTTACTTTTTCGAAATATTTTATAATATTTTTTTTATAATTTAATTCATTAATTAAATCCAATATATAAGGTATAGTAAAAATAAATCCATATATATTCCAATAGGTGGATTTAACAATCTGTATGTCGGGTTGTATTAGTGCGATCGATTTACGCCAGGCGGCAATAAAGAGATAAGATTTCGTGCATAAACTATAATTGTTCAGAGAGTTTTGTTATTTCCTGATTGTGTGAAGACGCCTCAATGATAGACACCAACATGGAACAAACACTATAAAAGCGAAAACGCCTTTACTCCCATGAATTCAATTGCCCTTTGCGAATCGTTGCTATATCGCAACAAAATCGACCAACTTCTGAATTGAGTAGTGACTAATGACGAAAAGTGGGTCACGACAATTTTCATTGCGTATAATGAAAATTTCCCTAATGAAAAAATATTAATATAATGCTTGAAAATTTTTGAAAATTTTTTAGAAAATATTGCTCTTTTTGTACCTTTAACCAATGCAGTGAAGATACAAGGTGTCCGTTGGGGAGGTATACTATTTTGTTTTGCCGCCATTTTCGTAAACATTAGTCTTGATAGCTCATATTTGGCAGTCGTGAAGTAGAGACGTGGCAAATTTATTATGGAAAAATATTCAATAAATCAAAATCAATCATCGATTACTGTGACGATGAGAAAGTTACGTGAAATTTTTGGGAGAAAACAACGTGCCAACAAGACGCACTATTTATTGTGTAGTGAATGATTTCGAAGAAAGAGGGTCTGTAGCTGGTAGGGCCACACATGGACCACAAGGTACTGCAAGATCGGCTGAAAACATTACTGCTGCTCAAGAGAGTGTTCAAAACAATCCATCAACCTCAATTCGACGCCGTGCTCAAAAACTTGGTCTTCAAAGAAGAATTTTGGTCACAATTTTGCACAAGGATTTGCATTTTAGGTTCAGTTGACACAAGAGCTTCTTCCAAAAGACCATTTACGCCGCCGCATATATGTCAAAAGAATGTTTCAGTTTGCCCTTGACAACTCCGATTTTCGTGAAAAAATCATAATGAGTGACGAGGCAAATTTTCATTTGAATGGTTATGTGAATAAATAGAATAGTCGGTTCTGGGCAATGGAAAACCCTGAAATTATTCATCAGTTACCTTTGCACCCATTAAAAGTGACAGTCTATTGTGCAATCTGGTCAGGAGGAATCATTGGACCTTACTTCTTGGAAATTGAAAACGGCGTGACGGTAACTGTCAATGGGGAGCGATATCGTGATATTATTGAAAACTTGTTAGCGCCACAACTGCATGGTTTGGGCTTGATTAACATGTGGTATCAACGAGACGGTACCACATCGTATACAGCCAGGATTACAATGAAATTGCTGCGAGACCTCTTTCCACAACAAGTTATTTTAGGAAATGGTGATATTGATTGGCCTCCTCGGCCGCCTGATTTGGCTGCTCCGGGCTTCTTGTTGTGGGGATATCTGAAAATCAAAGTTTATGCGAACAAACCAGAAACGTTAAACAACTCAAACAAAATATTCATGATGAAAATAATGAAATACCGCGTAAAATGTGTGAGAATGTAATGAAAAATGTGCTCAAAAGCGCTCGCATTTGTGAGGCTAACAGGCCATACATAATTGCCGACATTAAATAAAACATTTATCAATATAAGATCCATCCTCTTTCATTTAATCAAAAATTATAAACAAACAAAGTAGTATACGATCCCAACGGACACCCTGTATACTCGTATATCATTCGGTACGTCGAAAATACAGAGCATCTTTTGGCCAAATTCATTTCATAAAATTTTAAGTCGATTGAGCAGTGTCCGTCTGTCTGACTTATTGGCTTTCTTTACTATGATTAACAATTTTTCAAAGCTGCTGAAAGTGAGAAATAGCACATTATTTAAATAAAAAAATAAACAAAGAAGAAAAAAAAACACAAATAACAATCGTTTCTAAAATTTGCTTGCATTAAAACTGTCGCATTAAATCCTTTAACCCATTATCAGTTTCATATAAATGCAAAACGTTTTGCCCCACTCCACTTACATAATTTTCTTTAAATCTTCGCCGATGCATTACTGCAGACATCATCCCCAAATATGTAATTGCAATTACTTCAATCCCATCACTAACCAACTAACCAACATCGCCAAAAAGTAACAACGAAATGTGTGCCACATTTCATTCCATTTTCACTTTCATTTGCTGAATGCATTTCCTCTCTTAAAGACGGCCTAAATACAAAAGCCGCGATAATGTCTAAGGTAACAAATGTTTCGGATAAATGCAATAGACTCTTTTTTTCTTTTTTTGGGTTATAACTCGAACAATGCCTGCAGACAATGTGATACGTACGCCTGCAGATGGCGCTTCCACGAATGTTTAGCGTGGTGAACACTCGTGCTTACACAGCTTTTATCTGTCATTTCGTTGTTAACACGCCGAAAAATGCCCTCCCAAATCAAAAATTTGTACATTTTGCATAATGCGAATACAACATTTTGGAAGCAAAATAGCTAGAAAACCACAAATTCCGCCTAAACCATCATAAAAATGTCAGACAATAATTTGTTAAAGTACAGTACCAAATACGTAAACCCAAAACCTCAGAGGTAAAAGCAGGAAAAGTGATAAATTTCTGTGTGGATTTCTTTATGACGGCAAGTTTTATTCGGAAAAGCAGAAAAACACCAAGTTTATGGTGTCACACAACGTCTGAACGCCTATAAGGCGAGTGATGTTTGCACATACAGTGAATTAGAAAAGTAAGTTTGACGACATTAAATTTAATTACACGCACACAGTTAATCGTATGAAAATTTTCTAAAGTAATGGGTAAATTAAAATAGTTAATAATTAAAATACAGCAATTTCGTTGGAATTTAAAAAGCAAAGAATTTAACAGCAAAGTTACAGAATATTTTGTTTGAGTTGCTCAAGCGTTTCTGGTTTGTTTGCATAAACCTTGCTTTTTAGATATCCCCACCAAAAAACGAGTTCGGAGCAGTCAAATCAGGCGACCGTGGAGGCCAATCAACATCACCATATCTTGAAATAACTTGTTGTGGAAAGAGGTCTCGCAGTAATTCTATTGTAATCCTGGCTGTATGCGATGTGGCACCGTCTTGTTGATACCACATGTTAATCAAGCCCAAAGCATGCAGTTGTGGCGTTAAAAAGTTTTCAATCATATCACGATATCGCTCTCCATTAACAATTACCGCTACGCCGTTTTCAGTTTCAAAGAAGTAAGATCCAATGATTCCTCCTGACCAAACTACACACCAGACTGCCACTTTTAATGAATGCCAAGGTGACTGATGAATAATTTGAGAGGTTTCCACTGCCCAGAACCGACTATTCTGTTTATTCACATATCTATTCAAATGAAAATGTGCCTCGTCACTCATTACAATTTTTTCATGCAAATCGGGGTTGTCATGGGCGAGCTGTAACATCCTATTGGCATATGTACAGCGACGTAAATAGTATTGTAGAAGAAGCTCTTGTGTCAACTGAATCTTAAATAGAAACAAATGCAAATCTTTGTGCAAAATTGCGGCCAAAGTTGTTCTTTGAAGATCAAGCTCCTGAGCATGGCGTCGAATTGAGGTTGATGGATTGTTTTGAACACTTTCTTGCTTGGCTGTATCAGCTACAGACCCTCTTTCTTCGAAATCGTTCACTACACGATAAATACTGCATCTTGTTGGTACGTTGTTTTCTCCCAAAAATTTCACGTAACTTTCTCATCGTCACAGTAATCGATGATTAATTTTGATAAAGTGTTTTAGCAATTAATTGGTTTATCGAATATTTTTCCATAATAAATTTGCCACCGTCTCTACTTCACGACTGCCAAATATGAACTATAAAGACTAATGTTTACCAAAATGGCGGCAAAACAAAGTAGTACACCTTTCCGACGGACACCCTGTATATGTAAATCAGTTCACGCGACTGAAATTTGTGCACTGCTTTCATAATGAATAACAAATCATAGACAAAAAAACGGAGACTTTAGGCGACTTACAATTAGTTATGTGGTAGTGGTAGGACTTGTTATTTTAAATGTCCTTCTTTACTACAATTGCCTCCATCTAACCTACATATGACAATGAACAATTGCTTCCTCAATTAACCTATGTCAAATTCAGTATCTGAATTTCACTTGCAAGGGTTTCATATCATTCCCATTATTTAGTTATAATTCGAGTTTTTCATAAAATCTCTCGTTGAGTTTGGGAAATATCTTCAACCATTCCACCTCCTGCGATGTACTCACTTTTTCCGGCCACTGTATCCAAGGTAATTCATATGTTAGCGATATATTATAAAGCCATTTGTTGAGTTTCGCATGTTCATGTAACTTTTGGTCTGGGCGTAATTGTCACTTTTTCTGCATTTCGCTGCTGCTGCTGTAATACCTGAAATTATGTCATGATTGACCCAATAAAATAAATGTTGTACTTTTTCACTTTCAGTTGAAATGACACCCAAAGTGATAAACAAGAAACCAAAAGTATGTCGGATCAGAATCAGGAAACTAAAAGTGAAATAAGAATTAAGCCTCTGGCAAACGGTTGAGTTTGATGGGTTTCATATGACTCAGTAGAAGAAATGACGAATACATAAGTCAAAGGATTTTGTTGCAATAAGTAAACTTTAAATTGATAAACTTTATTGTATTTGATTTTGCACAAACATATCGATTTTACTCTAACATATGAGTCTTGGAAAATATAACAATTATTTTGAAATTTGTAAGTGCGAAGTACCCCCAAAGCGTAAACCTTTAAAATCTATGAAAATGGTAAAATCAACTACTGTATGTTAGTTTTTTCTCTTTTCTATATTCACAAATAGCGAAGATGTGTGGCCAACCCCAATGGATTGGCCATCAATTAACTGGCCATCAATGCAATGATATCCGACAGACTGCTATAACTGGGCAGCCTTTAGCGAGGAAATTGATGTAAACGATTTGCAAATCATTCCGCTGCAAATTATTCGTACATTGTATGTTGAAATCGAAAAATAATGACTGAAGTTTATAAAATATCGTATTCGATTCCAAATTTAAATGTTCCTGTTGTTCGACCAACATATTTTTATATTAGTATTTGTCCCCAAATGTTTGTGTGAAATTTTATGTTAGCAGCAAACCAATAAATTTCTATGCCAATTCGTACGGCTCAGGTCTAAATTTGGTCACATCAAATTTTACAGATCTCCGAAAATTACCATATTTATTCAAGGTATAAAATATACCGCCGAGAATTCAAAAATTGACGTTAAGTGTTTGAAATGTGGGCTCTAAGTGAGTATATTTTGTCAATATCCAAAAAGCTTTTGTAGAAATTTAATAACATTTTATATGCGTTAGACGAATCAAATGAGAAACTTCATTTTTATTTGGAAATTAGTTCTCTTGTGGTATCTTCCGATGTAGACAACGTCCTATAACGATGATGCAAAACTGTCCGGAATGCCAGAAGAAGCTTTGCAAATTGCTAGGTTGATATTAAAAAAAATAGTTCAATTTAGTTTAGTTTAATTTAAATCACAATTAAAGAATCGAAATTGTAAATCTCTAAAGTCCTCCGCTTAGAAATTCTATCACTATCTTTTGTGAAATCGGTCGACTTGCATGTGCAGTATCCTAAAGGAGGTGAAACTAATTTGTTAAAAGTTCGTCGCTAAATTATACCGAATTTAGTGTTTGCATGAAAGACATGAATCAAAAAATATACGAGGTGTGTTTCAAGAATAAGGGCAATTTTCAAATTTCGCGGGATACGTACATTCGACTTTCGATTATTATTTTTTATTTTTTTATGCTGATACACTAGTCTTGAAGATATGTTGACGGTTTTATCCATCCATACAGCATGTTTAGTTTGTTTGTAAGAGGCATAAATAGGACAGGTGTTTTGCGTGTTCGGCGATTTTCTGCTATCGAAAAAAATGGATCAAAGAAGCAGCATCAAATTTCGTGTAAAAAATGGAACTAAGTGCTCAAAAAACTTGAAATGTTGACAGTGGCGTCTGGTGAGAGTATTCTGAGACAAAAACATGTTTATAAGTGGTACAAGCTTTTTACAGAAGGTCGAGAAAATGTGAATGACGACGCTCGCTCTGGGCTCCCCAGCACATTAACAACCGATGAAAATGTTGAGCAAGTGAAGAAAATTGTTATGGAGAATCGTCGAATCACAATTAGAGAAGTTGCTAAGGATGTCGGCATATCGGTTAGCTCATGCGATGTAATCTTTTCGAAAATTTTGGCCATGAAGCGTGTAGTAGCGAAGTTCGTTCCAAAATTGCTGAATTTTGACCAAAAACAACGTCGCATGAGCATCGCTCAGGAATAGTTGAAGGACGTCAACGATGATCCAGATTTGCTTAAAAGGGTCATAGCTGTTGACGAATCATGAATAATTGTGGATGTTGAATGAATTTCAACACTAAAAGTAATCACTTGGACAGATCGAGGAGAGCCAAGACCAAAAAAGCACGGCAAGTTCGATCAAATGGCAAGGTTTTGCTCACTGTTTTCTTCGATTACCATGGTGTAGTGCATCAGAAGGAGTATTATCTTGAAATTATGCACCGTTTGAGAGAAGCAATACGAACAAAACGCCCGGAATTGTGGAAAAAAATGCATGGCTTTTGCATCATGATAATGCGTGTTTATACGGTTGATTGTTATGAAATGTACCAAGCATTGTAATGTAACGCGATTGACAATACATAGAACTAACTGCGGTTTATGTGTTAGAAATTTCAGTGAAAAAATTAAATTTCGATAAACCGATCTACAGGATGGCTCATGAATTGTGCTACGAACACAATGTCAATGTTAATGGGAACCGTTATTTAAAGATTTTGAAGGTGGCTTTTTACCCAGAACTGAGCCAATTCAGCAAGACGGGACAACTGCACATGCAACTAGAGCCATAATGGCGGGGCTCCAACAAAAATTCCCAAATAAATTAATATCCCGAAACTCCACATTCCACTGACCACCAAGGTCATCTGACCTGAATCGACCAGACTTTTCTTATGGAATTATGTTAAGCAAGAGGTGTACAAAATGAATATATGGATTTTGACAAAATTGAAGCAATCCATTAAAAAAAAAAAAATTAATTGAGGCGATCCCGCAATGAATAATTTTCTCATCCGGTGTCGCGTATGCGTGAATGAATATGGAGGTCATTTGCGGTCTATATTCTTCAAAACCAATTAGTTATATGATAAAAAAATTGAATTTTCAATATATCGTAATAAAAAATGAAAAAAAAATTATATTAAAAAAATTCAAAAAAAAAGTTATTTGAATTTTTTATTGCAGCACAATTGGTGTAGCACCCTGTACTTGTATGGAAGCTAACAGATTGGGTGTGGTAATGCCGTCCCTATTCATTCTCAAAATCAAGTTTATCGAATGTATGTGCCAAGTTATCCTGAATTCGGGGCTACTCCCAGAAACATAACAAGCTAAGAATATATGGGTTAAATCCGTCATTTGTATGTATCGTACTGAAAAAAAGGCTTGACAATGCGGAATATTTTAATTTCAAAACCCTATTTTAACAAACGTTTGACGTTTACCAAATCTGCCTGAGGTTAGTGCAGCTAATAAGAATCTAAAACTATATGGATCGAAACGGACATTTATATGACTTACAAATATGAAGCCAAGAATATAAAACTGAGACAACAAATTTAAAGATATGCAACTAAGAATATATCGATTAAGTAAGTCATTTTTATGATAGGTATAAAGAAGGGACGCGATTACTTAACCAGTTTTCCTCAAATTTTACCAAGCATTACGAATATACGAGTAAATAAATGAACGTATATACATAAATGCTATGGACAAAAATCTAGGATTATGTTGCTTAATATTTAGAATTTACAGAGGAAAAATTTTATTGCAGAAAATCAGCTAATTTGCATAGGAGACAGCAGTCCGTTTCCGTTCTCATACCTATTTCCAACAAACCAATATTATGCACTTTTACTGAATTTAGTGCAACTAAATGGAAAATATGAAACTACAAATATACAGGCCAAATTGGTTATACGTATGGGAGTCATCAGAATGGCCATTTTTAGCCGTTCGGATTTAACAATTTTTTCAAAACTACACTATGGTCAAAAGCTTGGGTCGCAGCTCTATACGAATTAGAAGTTACAGGCAAAAAAGTTAATTTTGGAAATTCTTTCAATTTATGCGGTGTACCCTAAGTCACCGACCGTGGCGCAATTGTTAGTAAACGCGACTATCGTTCGCATGATCGTAGGTTCAACTCCGCATACAGCCAAATATTATTATGTGGGCGGCAATTACCTCGATGTGTCTGACGAATACTTTGAGCCATCGAGTAGTCAACAAGTCAAGTAAATTCGTTCTCAAACTGTGACGTTCGGAGCCGCCGTTAAACTGTAGGTTCCATTGAGTGAATTTAAAAATAGAGTAAGCTCACTGAATATGAGAAGCTCTCCTATGTCTCATTCATGAGAAGCAAGGGAATTTGTTTTGTTCTTACTCTAAAGTGGCAGTCGATATAGCGTAATTACAAATCTCCAGTTACAACTTGGCAAAATTTTGGTCTTCGGTAGTTTTTCTATTTAGCTTTTAAGGAGTATTTTTGTCAATTGTTGCGCGTAAGTGTATCTGACGAAACGAATCATGCTATACTTTTATTAATTTCCATTTTTAAAGTTTTTTTTTTTTTGTTCTGAATCAGAATAAACTACATTTAAGCGTATACATGAAAACGTGTCCTCTGCCCTCAGCTAAGCATCTGTGATAAATTGGGCAGAGGAATACGATTTTTGGTGCCACCAAACATTATACAGTATTCGGACAACAACTTAGGTTACCAGGTGGCTGTTGCCCTTCACCTTTATTGAGTATTCGTTTAAAAGGGGAAACTTGAATATTCGAAACTTAACAACTTGTTATAGAGTCTGTATTTCATACGCATATACTTAAATGTTATATGTGTGAATGTCAGCGAAAAAGTGAAAACATTCATTATTTGTTTTCTTAATTTACACGACATGTATCTTTTATGTTTATATATGTATGAATGATAAATGCGCAATAAATACGGTTATTAACCTAAATTCTCGCTTTTTTTTCTCAGTCGTGACGAAAGGAAGTAATTTAAGCAGACGAAGAAGAGAACATTAACAGTACAATATAAAACGAAAGTGACATTTTTTTCGGTTAATTTAAAAATTATATACATACGAATAAACTTCACATCATGTGTGTCAGTCATACCATATTCCTATGCTCACGTTATTCTCCGTCGTAGTTGAAAGTTTGGTTAGGTGGTGGTGGTCATATCATAATTTCATCTGAAGTAAACTTAATTTTCAAATTCTCAAGTATGTGTGGGATAATGAAATGTGAAACAAACTCTCACGGGTAATTATTTGCATGCAACGCCTGTAACATGTCCAGTACCATCGGCATCGTCACCAGTTTTCTATGCGAGTATTCTTTTGTTTCCGCCCGTGGTTTTCTTTTGTGGTCACTCGGGTGCTAAAGAAGATCGCCGTAGTCATCATCACCGCCATCATCATCATCTTGAGCACCGCTATCAACATCACTCACTCATTCATTGGATTAGACAGCCAAACCTCCTCCTCTTCGCATAATGGTCAACGTCATGGATTTGCTTGGATATCTTCAGGGTTTCTAATTTCTATAGCACAACAACCATTCACACACACACACACACACATACAATCATTCATATCTACCGCACACCCAAAATAATTCGAGTACGAAATCTGTAAACCCAACAACACGACGACATTTAAAAGCTCTTTGAAAGAAATTTCATCTGTTTGTCTGCGGTTTTCAATGTTTTCCATGTTGTATTTATAGTTTGTGTGAACAAAAATTCTACTGACCCAGAGATCTTTGACATCTTCGATCATGTAGTCACCGCTTTTATCGGTCGTCCCCACACATACCGACGGTCGGAGGATGAATACTTTTAGATACTCACACGATACGACTGAGTATTCACATTGAATTTCAATATTTTACTGTAAAAAGGTTGTATCACTTTGGCGGTTACTTCTGGGAATTGGGTTCTGTCTTGTTCGGCTGTTGGTTGTTGAGGCAGTTGGTTGTTTTCGGTATATTTTGTGTGATCATTTTGAGGATGAGGGAAAAAGGTTACTCGAGTGAGGCCAAGAATGTGTGTTTTCTAAACTACGCAAAAAAAAGAAGTAAAAAAAAGAAACCTTAAGATTGTTCGAATCGCAATCATCAAGCATTAACTAGTGTTTACTAAACCGATTTCAAGAAAACAGAAAGCAAAGGATGACGGTTCGAGGGTAGTGACCAATGATCCCGTGAGAGAATGTTATTAGTAAAGATTGATAGATTTATGTGAAATTTGAAACAAATGTGATGAACAAATCTGCGTAAGTTGACTAGAACTAATTTAGAAAACCAGTACAGAAATTTCAACCAGGTGAACTGACTTAGAGATACCTTAACTCAAGTTTAGTATGCGTTGATGTAAAAGTGTACGGAGTGTCAGTGATGGATCGTTAGGTTCTTATCAAAAATTAATCGAATTAAAGTACAATAAAAGAAGCAAAATTATATCTTAACGAAGTCTTCTTCATAGAAATTATAGAGCGTCTGTTGATTTCCGTAAAATCGATCAAATTTTTACGTGACGTACCGTAAAGAGAATGGTAATATAGAGTATTTCCATTGACAAAACTAAATTTAGTAAGCGCATAATGCTTGTTAAATTATAGTGAATCTTTTGGATTAAATAAGATAACTTGCATGGGAGGCACCAGAAAGGTCTCACGGGTAATGACTACATGATCGAAGATGTCAAAAATCTTTGAGTCAGTAGAATTTTTGTTCACACAAACTATAAATACAACATGGAAAACATTAAAATCCACAGACTATTTCGGTTTTACAGGTCGTGGTTATCCGAGCGACAATTTAAAATTTAATCATTATAATGCAATGGAATTAACCAAAATTTAAGTTGCTGCAGTTTACAAGGGAAATATTAAATTTCGATTTATAATAGAGGTACTAGAAGGGATATGATAATACTGCCCATTTTCACTCCCGAAACTAAGTTTACCAATTACATGATGATATGTCCCAAATTTTACTGAATTCAATACAACTTTTTGAAAGAATGTGTGACCTAAATATGTCATTTGTATGGACGGCACCGGTCAGGGGCTTGCTTTTCCCCAACATTTACCAAGAATTATAAATCAATACAGTGGACAAAACTCTAGATTGCGGCATCCGGCTAATTATAAATTACAGAGGAAAAATTGTATATCAGAAAATCGTATATTTTTTATGGGAGGTACAAGGAAATGCATGCCAATGCTGCCAATTTGCATTCCCTAACTGTACAAGTTACTGTACGGGGGCGGTGCTAAAAACGAGCCGAAATAACGAATGCCAGTAGTTTGAAAAAAATTGTTTTGGTGAAAAGCAGCAATGTTGTAAAACACATCGTATATTTTAAGTGAATTTGTAAACATAGAAAAAATTGGTCAACGTTATGTAACTCAATATTTCCATTTAAAAGGTCCCAATCCAAACAATATTAAAGTCGAGCTAGATTCCACTCCGGGGAAGTCTGTTCCTTTATTTACGACTGTAAAGTATTGAGTAGCAGAGTTTAAACGGAGCCGTACGAGCTGCAAAGATGGTTTGTCTTGGCAGCTTGACCAATTGAGGTGGAGGTGAAAATCCACAAAATGATATTGGATGATCGTCTGCTGAAGGTGTGTGAGCTAGCAGAAATGTGATGCATTTCAAAAAGTGCTATATATCGTATATTGATCGAAGATTTGAAGATGAAAAAGCTATGCACTACATGAGTGCCGCCCTTGCTTTCAATACAGCAAAAACAGCATCGTGAAGATGTTTCAGTAGAGTGTTTAGCGATATCTCACCGTAATAAAGTCGATTTCAACCATTTGAAGTTAGTACAACTGAATAAAAGATGTGATGCAAAGTATATGTGGGTTAAAACTGCAATTAATATGGTAGGTTTAAGAAGAGGGGTTTCATGTCCGTTCCATTTTTAAAACTGCGTATAAATGAAACTCAAGATCAGTGCCAAGTTCGATTAAATCCCGTACAACGACTTGATACGTAAGAAGCCATATGAGTATTGGCGATTTAATTCTTCAATTTCTCGGTAACGCGCTGCGCGGGGTGACGGGGGGATATGTTGTTCGCTGCGCCGCTTCCTGGAAATTTAGTCGCCATGGAGCCGTACACGGGAGTGCAGCGTGCATTTTGTGTCCGAGCGTATTACGAAAACAATAAATCAGTGATTACTGCACGACGTTTGTATCGGCATGAACACGGTTTATACGATTTAAGTGAAGTTCCAAGAATCAATGTGATACGAAAATGGATCAGAATGTTCGAAACAACCGGCTCAACAGAACCAATTACGGTTCGTGGTCGCCCAGTCACGTAAGAGAAGTCAGTCTTTGGATGTCAAAAGAACAACTTTACGACGAATTTTGAAACGTGATTTGCATTTGAATGCTTATAAGATTCAGATAGTCCAAGAATTAAAACCCGATGATGCCAATAACCGACTTAACTTTGTCAATTTGATGCTGGAGCGGTTCAACAATTTCAACAACGTGATTTTTAGTGATGAGGCCAATTTTCACCTTAATGGCCATGTGAACAAGCAAAATTGTCGGTTCTGGTCCGAGACTAATCCCCGACGCTTGCATGAACGTCCACTTCACAGCCCTAAGCTTGTCGTGTGGGCTGGGATAACGTCAACCGGTATTATTGGACCATACTTTTTTGAGGACGAAAGAGGGCATGCGATGACTGTTAGAGCGAACAATTATTGCAACATGCTAGCAGACTTTTTGGTGCCAGCTTTGCAAGAACTTCAATTCAATACCTCGAGGATGTGGTTTCAACAGGATGGGGCCACATGTCATACGGCTAGGGTATCCATAGAGCTGCTGAAAAATGTTTTCCCTGGAAAACTCATTTCGAAAAGGGGGAATGTTGAATGGCCCCCACGTAGCCCCGATTTCTCTCCATGCGATTATTTTCTATAGGGCTACCTCAAATCGGTAGTCTACGAGAGGAAAGTAACAAAATACCGAGAACAACTTTTCAACGAGTTTTCCAAAATTTGCGACTTCGGTTCCAAGAGTGTCAAGCAGCCGAGGGAAGCCATTTGGACAACATTATTTTTAAATCTTAAAAATTTCCATGCTGCTACTTTTTATAAAATACAAATATATTTTTTTTATGTTTCGTAGTTTTTTTTTAATTGAATATTTAAACCGCCAACACCCTTATGGCCCACCCTGTACTAGCGGGGCGTAGTTAATCATTTGGTCTTTTTAAGTTTGACGGATCATTACAAAGCAATACACTGAACAAAAATGCTTAATATTGCGGTCAACAATTTAGACGTTTGAAGGGAAAATTTAATTTCGGAAATGGGTCAATGTGTATGGGCGATACGAGTACCAGTAGGAATGGATCGATATAACCCATTTCCAGGTCTCGGCGCCTATGGGGTGATTTATGATTTCTTATAAGGCATTGTAGTATAACCGACTAAGACTGACCATAAAAAAAACCTGCATCAAGTCGTCCGAAATTGACTAGTTGTAAACGTTACCGCACTTAAATTGTTTCGTTAGCAAAGTTTCGAAAAAGATAGAAAGGCAATGGACCCATTCTATAAAACCTATGCGAAAATTCATACCTATATACATGATACAATCCTTTAAAAACTGCCTTAAAATAGAATTTGAGACACAAAGAAATGTAATACCTTTGGTTTGCAGAAGCGCTGCAACCAACCAGGATAAATTGCGTGTGAATTATTTCAAAATATATAATAAATGGATTTCAATTTTCCTAAAAAAATAAATGTACTAAATATGATCCAATTGCAATGGAAGCTTTGGTCCCTGGAAGCTTTATAACGAGAATTAGACAGTTTATTTCAGTGGGGGCTATTGTGGACCATTGATTGGTAGAATGAATTTTCACGGGGATTTTTATTTATCTCAAATAATAACCAATTCAGAAATTTTTATTGGGAGAACTGGCTTACAAATATTTAAGCCAGTAACGTCCTTTAACGTTACTGCAGAAGTATGAGTAGTGGCATAAGAATAGTGAGAAAATTTTTGCATCGATGGATGAGACATCGGTACATTACTTCACTCCTAAAACAAAGGAACAATCAAAGCTGTGCATTAGAATAGGAGAATCGTGTACAAAGAAGGCGAAGACGGTTTTGGCGTCTGTTTGAGGGATGCGCATGGGATTATTTTTATTGATTATCTTCAGAGAGGAAAAATCTTCAACGGCGAATACTATGTTAATTGCAGCATTTAGATAATGAAATTGTGAAATAACCGCATTTGACGAAAAAGTAAGTATTGTTTCATCAAGTCAAGATGTGTGCTCCAATTCACACATTCACTATTCACTAAGGCCAAAATAATGTTCCAAAATTAAATTTCGAATTGCTTCGTCACGCATCTTATTTGCCAGCTCCCTCGGACTATTTTTTATTTCCAAACTTGAAAAAATTAGCTCGGTGGTAGAAGACTTGTCAACAATGGAGAGATTGAGCATGCAGATGATGGCTATTTTAAGGAGTTTGACAGTTCTTACTATGTATAAACAGAGTACAGAAGCTTTGAATATCGCTGAAAACAGTGTATCGAGCTAAAAGGAGATTATATTGGAAAATAAAGACAATTTTTCTCAACTCTTCTGTGCCTTCTTTGTTAGATCGGCTGGTTTTGGGACCGCCCTAGTATATATGTAAAATTGAATGTTAGCATGTTTGTATATTAGAATTTTTGTTCCGAATAGGCGTCCAAAAAAATAAAATAGAAAATGTCATGAAATTTCTATAGTTAACTAGCTGACCCGGCAAACGTTGTTTTGCTTTAAAAAAAAATCTAAAAACAAATTAATTGCAAAAATCTCATCTCCAACGCCATCTATCACTTCCAATAAAACCTTTTAAACCTTCCGGAATACTCTACCAATAATTTAAGACCAAAATGAGCCAAATCGGTCCAACTGTTCTCGAGCTTTAGCGAGACTAACGCATAGCAATTGATTTATATATATATAGGTTTGCTGCGCCCAGGAATATATTATGTTATAATTGGGCAATAGGGCATGGCACCATCCATACGAATAACAATTTTAAACGGTTTTATATAGGTCGTCTACTTTGGGACCGCCCTTGTTATTATACAATTGTTGTAACATAATTTATTCGGTCAAATTGAATGGGACGTAATAGCAGGGAACTGGAAACGCTGTCCATTTGTATACCCTGTAAAAGGTAATACTCAGTAAAAACATAAATTTGACAGAATTCAGTATATCCACTTGAGAGACATGGAAGGAAAGTAGCTACCCGAAGCCCGGGCAGGGCTACTCGATCGTTTTTTTTTTTTCAAATATTTTTCAATGTACAGAGATGGTGATGGATTAGTAGAAATGATTAATATGGTGGCAAGGAGAGTAACGGGGAATTCTTTAATCAATTTGATACCTCTCTCGTTGTAGTTGTGGAATAATTTAATAACAAGTCTTTGCAACGGTAACAATTCTTTCATTAAAAAAAAAAAACACTGATTCAATCTGGCTAGAAGGACCAAAAATGTTAATAGAGGGGATTGATCGGACGGTGTTTTTATTTCATATGAATGAGAATGAGAAACACGGGGGTTAAAGAATTTATAATCCAATGATTTTCATTTATTTTCAAGGTTTTACCTTTTATTTCTGGGGTTTCCAAAATGAAAGCGCTGAAATACGTAGTTTATATATCGGATGTAAAATGAGTACTGATGCTTGGGCGATCGCTAGCTGAGAGTTAGAATACCGCTTTATTACACTGATAGAACGGTGGAATGAAAGCTCTTTTCTTAGCCTTGGTGGGCGTGTACTTAAAAATTAAAACTTATAACTATCAGGGTAAGGAAAACTGTGCACGTGAACAAAAATATTGGACTGTATTGTGATTTATCCAATATTGATGATCGTTAGGAGGACCAATTTGACAGTTGGTTGCTACCAGGAAACAGAAAATTGGAACTAATAATTTGGATCATATAATTTCTCAGTCACAGTGAAATTATATGCAATCAAATTGATCGCGAAGAAATTACAAGTGACGATTAATAAAGGATGAAAATTAGTGTCAATTCAAAGAAGGTTTATTTAGGCAACGAGTTGTGCCTACCAGTTGAGATCTGATTTATAAGCGACTGTTTCTCATTACAGAGCTTCCGACAATAGTTACTTTTACATGTTACAATTCAGGGTTCAGTTAAATTTAGTACACATATTCTCACTCAATGGAGTTAAGTAACAACTTCCTGGGCAAAAGTTTGAATGATATCGATACAAAAGTACATCTTATTGTACCAAAGAAAAAAAGGTTAATTTTAATATAAATTAAAAAGTGGTAATGGTAAATTCAAATACATATAATCTTAAAATTATAGCTAAAGTATTGAGGTTTAGACACCTAGAAGTCAATAAAATTCAATACAATTGGCAAACATTTAGTTTACCGCAGTTAACAAATTACGAGTTACAGAGAAATTCGGAGAATCAATCAATTTGTGTAGGAGCTACCAAAAACGATGATCCGATATAGTCCAGTTACAATTCTTTGCTGCCATCTGGCAAAATATTGCAAGTTTTAAGAAGTTTTATAAGTATTTACAACAGCTATCGTATCTTCCAGCCAGCCAACCAGTCAGGCCGACATCGCCCAATCGACATAAGGATTCGTATAAAGCACTTTTGGTCGAAAGTCTTTTCCATAAAGAAGATAATGAAAAACAACCATTATTATTATTATTATTTATAAAAGATTCCGTTCATATGGTGGCAATTTGGACTACCTTTTACTTTGTACCTATTTGTTCCATCCTCTATTGTTGTATAATTGTTTAACTGCATAAATATTAATAAACTTAAGTATTGGATTATTCGGAAAGTTCGTTCGGTTAATTCGTTTGTTCACCATACGTCACTCCTCATGACGTAGAATTCCTTCAAACCCCATTACAACTTCCTCCCACCCCTTCTCTAAACTGTTTACTTGTGCTCTCGTTCTAGTCGTGAGTGGTTATAGCATTTTAAAAAAGGTTTCAAAAAGTGAAAAAATTAGCCAAAAAGAGCATTTTAGGCATATTATGCCGCATTATTTCTGAAAAGGAAGCCGGTCGAAAAATAAAGTCTGTTTATAAAGAAAACGGATCAAATGAAAGAACTTGCCGGAAATGGTTTAAAAGATTTTCTACGGGTGACTTTTCCGCAACGGGCGCTCCCAGAACAGGACGACTAAAAGAAGTTGCTTTCGAAGAGGTGAGATATTATTATTATTGTTAATCTCCGTGCAACAGTTAGGAAAATAGTTGAAATAATCAAAAAATCGGTCTCAACCGTTTACGAGGTCATAAAAGAGCTAGGATTTGTGAACAACCTCGATGTGTGGGTAGTTCACTCTCTTACCGAGGCCTCATACTGCCTTGCGGACCCCTCAAAAATTGTCAGAGCTTGGGTGGGAACTTTTACTTCACCCACCGTATTTCCCAGACCGTCCGACTATCACCTATTTCACAGTCTCGGCAACCACTTGAAGGATTTTAATTCCCCTAATGACGAGGAATTGAAAAATCGAATTGAACTCTTTAAAAAAAAATAAAAAACAACGCGAGTTTTATGAGAGAGGAATTAAAAAGCTTCCAGAGAGGTGGGAAGGAGTTATTAAAAAAAAGAGGGAGATTATAAAGGGTGTTCCAACAAGAACGCAAGATTTAAATTTTAAATAAAACACAGATATTTAAAAAAAAAATCGTGAAACTTGATTACATCGTAAAGTAGACAGAATGTATGGAACAACACATCGGGCAAATGGCCGCAGCGGCTTTGCTGGCACACAAGCGATCTTTTAATGAAATTTTCAAACCGTTTTGCATAAATGTTGCGGTATTTCATTAATGCAGCGTCCAACTTCCTCTTTTAAGACTTGAGTCGTCGTCGACTTTTTCGCCATCGACTTCAAAAAACCCCAAAGAAAAAAGTCTAATGGTGTTAAATCTGGTCTGCAAAATGCAAAATAACACAACCGGGAAATGACTGATGCAGCAATTGAATTGTTTCTCTGGATGTATGACATGTGGCGCCATCTTGTTGAAACCACATGCCCTCCACATTCATTTCTTCAATTCAAGGCACGAAAAACCTGGTTATCATTTCACGATACCGACACGCCATTGACATGCCTCATTTTCATAAAAAAAGGTTCAATGATTCCTCCAGTCCAAAATCCATACCACACAGTGATACGTTGAAGATTCATTTGCTTCTCGTGAATCACCCGAGGATTTTCCTCACCCCAAATGCGAAAATTTTGCCTACTGACGAAGCCATCAAGATGGAAACGGGCCTCGCCACTGAAGACGATTTTATCGGCAAAATCAGCATTTTCATGTTGTCTCTCCAATACTCAATTAACGAACTCCCTTCGCTGTCCATGGTCAGCTAGCTTCAGTTCCTGAGTTAATTGAACTTTGTATGCATGAAGATGCAAATCTTTCTTCAAAATTCGCTGCATAGTGGAATTGGAAATACCAATTTGCTGAGCTCGGTGTCGAATTGAGGTGTATGGAGTTTGAGCGACATCATCACGTACAGCAGCGACATTTTCGGTCGATCGACTTGGTCGAAGGCGCGTTGTTGTCTTTACATCACTAACAGACCCAGTTTTGGCAAATTTATCCATTAATCTCTTTACAGTTGACTCTTTTGGAGCATTATTGTGACCCTAAATTGATCACAATTTGCGAACTGTAGTCGCAAAACTTTTACCATTTTGGTAAAACAATTTCACAATGAGAATGCGTTGTTTATTCGTGTAGCGCTTCATTTTTACAAACCTCGTACCTTTTACTACCAAACAATAACAATTGTTCAAATGTCAAACAATGACACTTCGAATGGCGCCAAATTTAAATCTTGCTTTCTTGTTGGGACACCCTTTATAATAGATTAAAATAATTGTTTTCTTGTATATAAATTTGTAAATAAATTTCTTTTGAAAACCAAACAAACTTTGCGAACAACCCGATACTTAAATTCATAACTTCAGACTTGATTTTGTGTAGTTTTTAGTTCATAATACTTAAAGTGACACCATCATTTCCCATTAAACACTTTTAGCGATTTTGCGTAGATTGTCAATTTACCTTTCGTAATATCTATTACAAATAGCGATACTCCTTCCACCCAGTACGATTCTTCTAAGGACGTCGTCACGCTATGCAAAACGTATTTTCAAACTAAATGTTTGAAAACACAAATCCTTAACGTCAAACAAAAAGATTAATAGCCTAATTTTAAGGATATTTGATATAATTTTCGATATTCGTGATGCGATTAATAAACCATTACAATAAAAGGGATATCATAATAATTCATGCTCTCACCCCGCCCCTACTGCAGGTGTTGCGACTGTTGCCAGAGGCAAAAACTCACACATATAAATCTGGATGAGTGCCAACACGCAATCTCATAACTCACCCGAAAAATATTTAGCTAAAGTTTTCTGGCAGATTATAAATAATCATATTCAAGCTTTTTGTATCCATTCACGCTCAGGTATTTGCTTTTACGATTTTTAGGAGTGTTATGCTTATACATTTTTCGTTTCGTTGTCAATAATATTTATTATGAAAATTTGTCAGTTTCATATTTAGGAATTCCAACTGCCAAATCATTCGAGTAAGTCTAGAATGGTCAAGGAATGAAATCGCAATAAATTGACCTTTATTATGGAGTCATTTGTACTCATACATAGAGTTGCCAATATTTGTATTATGTTTCTTTAACATTTTTGGGTTTACCGATTTACAAATTATTTCAGACCCAATAAATAAATGGCCACCTACAGTCTGAGTGTTTGTTACATGCATTCGTTTGTGTGCCAGTGTCTATTTTTTATTTTTATTTGTAATAATCAATTCATGTACTGCATTTCAGGACCAGGTGTGCAACAGCACCGTTTAGTTGTCAATGTACCAAAATCAATGGCAAAATTATTTGTTTCGTTTTCATTTTCAGTTAACAATACATTTTTAGGGTTAACATATTGCTCAATAGACATCGAAACAAAGAAACAAAAAAAAAAAAAAAACACCAAATTATTTTTTTTTCTTTAGCATTGGATCAAATAGTTACGACTCTCAAAGTGACATTAGATATTGACTGGTTTCATACAGCAACACCAATTGCCTGAATGCACACATGGTCTACGAGCCCAATTATGACTCAGGTTCAAGTTGCTCTGCAACGGTCCAGACGAAAACATGACTCTTTCATTAAAGCTGAGGGTAAAAAAAAAGGCAAACGAAACGAATTTAGATCGATTTAGCGTGTCCAAACTATTAGAGTTCAAAAGTTAAGCTTCTTATTGATTGCAGGCCCATTGTTTCCGTTGGAGTACATAAATAAATCCAGTGATGCAATTACTCAATTCAATTGAAATGGTTTTAAGATCATTTTCATATGCTCGTTATTACAACATAGTTGGGTATAGCACTGCATTGTGCTATAATTACTGTATTATATTGTAATTACGTTTTCTTCAAATAGTCCTAAAAATTGGGTTGAATACATTTGTTTATCAACGCACTACAGCGATTACAAAAGTGGTTTGGGTGAGTGAGTTTAATTCACAAGAGATTTTTCTTATTATAGATATTTTTTTTTAATATAGAAACATATCACGGGATATCGAATAGGTCTATAGTTGCCATTAAAATCCGATTTTTCATATTACTTCAAATACGAGTATGTCAAAAACCGAGCTAAAGTAGATCTTTCAACTTTTTCTAATAAAGGAAGAGGCAAAACTGATGTGAAGGTTTTACATGAGTCTCGCTGTGAAAGCCTTACCCATGGTGTGCCACCACACAGGTGCTGTTTTCCATCATTTGCGTTTCTTTCTTGGTTATGTGTTCTTTCTTTCTTCCAGCGACAGCAAGCGCCCCTTTGGGATACTCTAACTAATCCCGAAGGATTAGCCAAACTACGAGAGATTAGAATTAGGTCCCTTGGAAAAGCTTCCTCAAGTCCCGCTCCCTCACTCGGCCAAAGTACCTTTGTAGTCACTTGGTATGAAGTGAGCTACCTCCCGGGTAGGAGTTGAGGCAATCTAGGAATACTTCGGATAGATATGAACAGCGTTTTCTAATCTAATGCCTTCCTTCAGCAACGCGACCTAAAGCAACGCAAAAGCACTGAAAACACTTGTTCGGGCAACCACAGCCAGCACGATGCTCCCACTAGGGGTCCAACACCATTGACCAGGAAGGAACAATGTTCCTTGGGCCCCTGGTCACCCGTGCTACCAGAAGAGAAGAACCCTCCGGTCTGGGTTTCGCAGACAAGCTACTCCAGTTTTGCTTTATCATACCTCGTATGAAACTGGTAATCCATAATCTACGGCATAGATTTTCAATGTCCGAGGAGAGAATATCAACACAGCAAAGCACACCATGCTCCAATCACAGTTCATTAACCAGATCTCTCTGGTCATACAACTATATTAACGGAAAAGATAAATCTTCTGATACCTCCCGACGGCTTCTCTATGTCCGCACCTGTTGCCAGGATGTGTCTCGTTTAACTATGACTCTCCCCTTTACTTGGTTTTCGAAAAACGAGTTCCAGGATCTGTTTGATATCATATTATAGGTGAATCCCAAGACATAATCCACCTCTTCCTAGGACACCTGGCACAAGGCCACACTACTTTGTTTTTGGACGCAAGCATCATACCCTTTGCCTGCTTAATTACAGGATTGGGTAGAGAGGCTTGCGTTTTAGGGGTAAGCGGTACAAAGCATCCTAGGAAACATCCGCCTACCCACAAGGAAGAGGCAAAAGTAGTTTAATACTTCGTTTTCAATTAAATATTAGTATGATAGCATACGGGGTGTGTTCAAAATGGGGAATTTTCAAATTTCGCGGGCTACGTACATTTGACTTTCGATTATTATTATTTTGTTTTATGTTGGTACACTCGTCTCGAAGATATGTTCACGGTTTCATCCATTTTCTCATTTGTAATACAAAAATAAATTTTTGGAATGAAAACATTTTGCACTTTCTACCAGATAAGAAATCACCATTAACGCTTGAAATAGAAATAGCTTTTCTAAAAGGCCAGTCGTTAGAGCGATCTCATCAGTAAATTTTGATAATTAGGTTGGCTTGCTGGAACCAAATGCTGTGGAAACGGATATGTCTTCGAAGCAGCACTGGGTAAAAAAAATCCTTCAATTCTTCTGTTTCGATTTTTCTTTTGAAATAAGTCCAATTTATTTATTCGTTCATATATAAAAAAAAACAAACACTTTAATTTAGAAAATTAGCAAACACCATTTTCCATTTGTTAGCTGCTCAGTTATACTTATTGTTGATGTTGTCTGTTCCGTGGCCCAAAAAGCAAGAAGTGTAAAATTTGAAAAGCTATGTGCAAGTTGAAGAGTGCATTGCCACAAATATGTTCTAAATTTCCATATTTGGGCAGATCATGAAAGTAATCCGCAACTTTGCAAGTCATACACTAGAACCCCCACTCAACGTATGCGAAAACAAAGAGTTAATGCTCTCATTAGTCAAAAAACAATAGCTTAGTAAGTCGAGCCGTAAGTGTACTATATTCAATACTCAACATCTTTCAGTGAATGCAACAACAACAACAATTTAACCTTGACATGATTTGTATCAGGGGTTAAGATACTGGGAGCTAAGAAGATACTTTAATAGTGCTAAATATAGTTATAGGATCAAATTAAATGTTGAAATGTTAAATGATATTACAATGATGATATGCTATGTTATGAATATTATAATAGTAATTTTAGTTAGATTATTAATATTAATGAGAAATTGTGCTTTTACAAATTTGTTTTATATGGGAAAAAATTCGTTCTTAGAAATCAAATAAAAGTTGCAGGAATACATATACGAGTATTTCCGCGAACAAGGTAATTATTATCATTTTTCGTACTTCAAAATTTGATTACTGTGAAATAATGACTTCGAAAAAACAGACCAAACTAAGGTCACAATCCAGGCCGATCATTCTGTAAGTTGGAAAACTGCTATAGAGGTACTATCATATGCAATAAGATATATTTGTGAGGAAAAACTTAAAAACCAACTGACATCTATAGCATTTTATAAAACTACCTAAGCTAGTGCTAGCAAACAAATTAAAATAATGTCTTAAACCTGCAATCGCCTTATTATCTTTATGTTCGGAAAGGATACACGATTGCAATTGCTTTGCATTTTATTTTGATAAGAAAAAAACTGTATTATTTACTATACGGAAATTCTTCCCAGTCCACAAAAAAATTCAGTTACATTGCCAGACACTTACATATGTAAAGCCGGTCATATTTTATTAATAAATACGAGACAAGTTGAATTTCTATTTTATTACATTCGAACTTGTAAAACAACCACAAATGTGGTGAACGCCAGCAACGCAAAATTCATATGTTTAAAAAAAAATAAAACATTTTTCCAACTACTCCACCAACTTGTAACCAAAATGTATTTCTGAAATTGGTCTACTATTCGTACAGTTAATTTCCTTTATACTCCAATATAAAAATACAATCATTGCACACATGACCGAGTTGTTTCCTTCATACCCGTATGGCAAGAATTTCTGAAGTGGGTTGGAAAATTATATTGACATGTCGAACGAGAAATACTTGGGCATGTAGGGAGGCGGACAAAGCAAAAATGCCGAAAATTATGATAGTTTTTATTTTATTCGATTTTTTGTTCACTCTGTAATTTATCTTTTAATTTGCTACTCTCAGTATAGATTCGGATTTCTTGCACAGGAGTTGTGAATTCGCGTATAGCCAACATATGTTGGCAATGCTAACGCGCGTCTACCTTTATTTGGCGTCGTTGCTTTGGGTAGCTGAGTGATGACAACAGGAGTTGTTGTGTTTTTCATTCAAAGTTTTCGGTGATAAAACTAGGAAATGTTTCTTCAACTGTTGCCAAAATGAAAGAAAACAAAAAAATAAATAAAAAGTTTTCACTATAATCGCATGTACTTTTGTTTATGGCAATATTGCGTGAACCGTGTAATATAATGAATTTGCATGATATTCGAATAGACGTAGATTTATATGTGCTTACGGAAAGATATTCATGTGTGGTTATACAAATCGATTATTATCAGGTGCATGTGGCACAGGAATCGGTATGATAAACACGGAACAAACGTGCAAATTTATAAATGGTAAGCTCTGTAAAGTTATCATTCGTTAGTTATGTATCATTCGATACCGTGGAGAAATATGCCAAAGACGGGCACATTAAAATTAACACTGAGAAGAGTGAGTCCATTTTATGTCGTCCACCTGTAAATAAATGCAACAGCAACATTAGAAAAGAATGGAAATCTTTTATGTTAAAATCCAAGATAACGAATGAATTGATTAAGGTAGTAGACACCGTAAAGTATCTCGTAATTTATTTAGATAAATTTTTGTATTACAATGACCATATTAATCGTATTTTAGAAAAAAACCAAAAAAAGCATTTTTGACCAATAAATCCTTATTTTATTCAAGACACTTGAAACCGCGAACCAAAATCATCTTGTACCAATCTCTATTTAGACCAACAATAACTTATGGGTACCACGTATGGTTCAACATTTCCCCAGCATACATGGAAAAAATACGTAAAATAGAAAGGAAAATTCTTAGAGTGTGTACAACGACATATAGATCTCCGCAAAGCGATTATTTAAAATACACATCAAATGTAATATTGTATAATAATGCTGTTATGAACACTGTTTACGTGCACAGGTTTTTCTTACCCTGATAGTTGTAAGTTTTAATTTTTAAGTACATGCCCATCACGGCTAAGGAAAGAGCTTTCACTCCACCGTTCTAGCAGTGTAATAAAGCGGTATTCTAACTTTCAGCTACCAATCGCCCAAGCATCAGTATGTACTCATTTCACATTCGATATATAAACTACAGGGTGGCGCAATAGAACGTGCATATTGCATCATCTTTTCTTGCGGGGTAGAATAGGCGCGGGCGGGAGGGCGCTTACATCGTTGGGTTGGCGGGCTCATGGAGTTTTAGTCGCTATGAATCACTTCGACGGGAAGCGTCGCGCATTTTACGAGAACTCTCGTTCATATATTGCTACTAGGCGACTATATTGTGCTGAATATGGACTACGGCGAATTAGTGAAGCTCCGAGTGCTAATTAAATTAAAATATGGGTAAAGCGTTTTGAAAAGACCGGTTCAACATTTAAATGTTGAGAGCGTTATGGAGTCAGTACGAGAAAATCCACAAATGTCGACTCGCAAGAGATCGTCTGTCTTACAATTATCGCGACGAAGTTTGCAGCGAATTTTAACATTGGATCTTAAACTGCATTCATATAAGCTGAAATTAACACAAGAATTGAAAGAGTCTGACTTCATAGCAAGGCTCGCATTTGCTAATGAAATGCTTAATCGATTTTCCAATTTTGACAATATCCTTTTCTCTGACGAGGCTCATTTCCTTATAAATGGGTTCGTAAACCGTCAAAATTGTCGTTACTGGAACAGTGAAAATCCCAAAATCAAACACCAGAAACCATTGCATAGTCCTAAAGTGACAGTATGGGCAGCAATCTCTGGCAGAGGAATAATTGCTCCTTTTTTCTTCGAAAATGCGCGGGGCCAAAACGTTACGGTTAATACGGAACGCTATGTTGAGATGTTGGACGAATTTTTGGCTCCAGAAATTAAAAGTTCAAGAATAGTGAATTCCAGAAGTTGGTTCCAACAAGATGGAACTACCTGTCACACATCAAATGAGTCCATGGCGGTGGTGAAGCAGATGTTCCCTGGCAGAATAATTTCGAAAAGAGGTGATATCCCGTGACAACCACGTAGTCCAGACTTGACGCCTCTTGACTTTTTTTGTGGGGATACCTCAAACACAAAGTCTACAGTAATAATCCAAGAAACATCGTTCAGCTCAAGGAGAATATCCGTGGTGAAATGGCAGCCATTACACCAGCATTACTGAAGAAAGTTTTCAATAATTTTCGTTTGCGGTTAGAGGAGTGCCGTCGTAGAGAGGGTCACCATTTAGATGATGATGATTAACTCCATTTATTACTCTACAATGCTTTAGATTTATTTTAACCATGCCTTTTGTATTTACTTTTTAATCTATTTTTAAATATGCACGTTCTATTGCCCCACCCTGTACTTATTTGAACGTTTAAAGTCCCTG
This sequence comes from Philornis downsi, assembly GCA_019455685.1. Classification (NCBI taxonomy): domain Eukaryota; kingdom Metazoa; phylum Arthropoda; class Insecta; order Diptera; family Muscidae; genus Philornis; species Philornis downsi. Next base: position 74,417 of record JAHXMU010000647.1, on the reverse strand, counting down.
TTTTGGTAAAATAATCTTCATTTTGCAAACACCAGAAATAAAAGATAAAATCTTACCAATAAATGAAAATCATTGGATTATACATTCTCTAACCCCCGTTTTTCTCATTCTCTTTCATATGAAATAAAAACACTGTCCGATCAACCCCCCATATTAACAAACACAGTAGATAATTTTATTATAAAACTTATTCGAAACCATATTGTGCGATGTACTCAAGCAATATAATTAGTGCGCCCTATCATACAAATACGGCCTATATAGAGAATACAATTCAAAAAGGATTTGCACCACCAGAAACTTTCTTATACATATATGTACATATAGATAGTCGAAAGGCTATACAAAACGATGATGGTATTCCAATTTTCTACCATCATTATCGGAGGGCTACAACAAAGGCAATAAATATCAACGCAGTTAGTGAAACAGACATGGGATTTAACACTTGCATGCCTAATAATAATATTGGCATTATCTCCAAATTAGACTACAGTAAATTCTGGTGGATCACTTAATATAAAACCCATTTTGCATGAATTTTCCCTTTTACAACTTGATTCTCTTTAATTTACCCCCACTCAGATATAAACGTAATGGTTTTCTTGTCCTTTTTAATTTTTCATTACATATATCATAAATCCTCGCATAGACTACTAATTATAAAAAAAATAATGCTTAAGTATAATAAAATAAGATTGTACTAGAGTCCCCAATATGGGGCGTTATGTAAGTTACATAACGTAAGAACTATTCTTTATTTTAGTATGAATAAAAAAAAAATATGATAAACATATTTGACATAGGGAATGCAGATTTACGATTTTTTTTTTTTTTTTGGTTTCTTTAAAAATTTGAAAGATATTTTGAAAAAGCCCACCCCGCGTATTTTGCGAAACCATCATAAACCTGGAATTAGAACAATTCCTAATAATTGTATAATACTCAAACCATATCTAAAATATAACTTGCAGTTAATTATCAATATCATGACTTTTACTCAGCCTTGGCCTAATGTAATCTAGATCCGCCAAAAACTCAGTATCAATAAAATTTTATGATTTCCCTTCCGAAGTTTAAGTTATTCCTAAGGCTTATCTCTTCTTTGCCTGCGGCGAAATTAAAAAAATTGCACATATTTATCTCTAACAGTTTATGAGATATGATCACTCAAATCTTTGTGCAATAAGTGCAGACCTATGCCGTTTTTTAATCAAAACCTAACATATCACATAGCAATTTCTTGATTGACATCACGATCGAAATTGCCGCAAAATCGATTTTTCAAAACGAAGTACAGTGAATTTGTTAACATGCAAAAAATTAGTCACCGTTATGTAACTCAATATTTCCATTTAAAAGGTCTTAGTCTAACAAATATTAAACCTGAGCTAGATTCTGCTCTGGAGGAGTCTGCTCCTTCATTTATGACTGCAAAATATTGGATAACAGAGTTTAAACGAGGCCGTTTGAGCTACCAAAATGAACACCAATTGACCAATTGAGGTGTCCATGCCCGAATGTGTTAAGAAAATCCACAAAATGGCACTAGATGATCGTCAACTGAAGGTGCGTGAATTAGTTGAAATGATAATGCTATACATCGTATATTGACTGAAGATTTAAAGAAAAGAATACAATATGGGTGCCGCGCTTGCTTTGAATAGAGTCAAAACAGAATCGTGAAGACGTCTCAGTACAGCAGTAAATTTTGGCGTTGTTTCACCGCAATTAAACCAAATTTTTGCGTCGATTTATAACCATGGATAAGACATGGATAAGACCACTTCACACTTGAAACAAAGGAACAGTCAAGGCAGATGGCAGGAATGGGAGAATCGTAAGGAAAGGTCATGGCACCTGTTTATTGGGATGCGCATGATATTATTTTTATTGATTACCTACAAAAAAGAAAAGCCATCAACGGTGAACATTATTGCAGCGTTTAGGTGATGAAATTATGTGAAGAAAGACGAATTTGGCAAAAAGGAAAGTATTGTCTCATCAAGACAATGCTCCAGTTCACATACCCACTATTGCGATGGCTAAAATTAATGTTCCAAAACTAAAGTTCGAATTGTTTTATCACGGCCTTTAGTTCCGTCTGACTATTTTCTATTTCCAAACTTAAAAAATGGTTCGGTGGTAAAAGATTTGCCAACAATGAAGAGGTGGAATCTGCAGTTGACGAATATTTTAAGCATGTTGACAGTTCATACTATAAACAGGGTATAGAAGCAATTGAATATCGCTGAAAAAAGTGTATTGAGCTAAAGGGCTATTATGTTGTAAAATGTAGAAATTTTTTTTTCTTTGTTACGACAGCTATTTTTGGGACCGCCTTCGTAGGTGGAGACTGGAATATTAAACATTTATGAAATGTGTTTTTCATTCACTTTAATTGTGATGTTTAACGCATTGGCTATTTAATAACTAAATAATTAAGGTAATAGGCAAACTCTGGAACTCTGAAAACTCTGGAAAGAGATAATATAATATTTCAGAATTTTATGTTTGTGGTACTTTCATGCTATGGCATCGTAAACGGTGTACAGACTCATCGCCGGATAAGGGGCGCGTCAAAAACACCCTTTTCCTGAGCACAAAGTATTGAATTTTCACAACTACTTACACAAACATACAAGCACATTGGAACACTTATTCACGGCTACTTTTTTACAGCTTGAAGCCATCGAGTTTAGTCCACTTCGTTTGAATTTGATGCAAAGAAGTTTTAGCGTCGAACTGCCAGCTTTGTATAGAGAAAATGCAGTTAAAATTTCGTGCCGAAACTGAATCTAGTCCCACTAATATAAACAACCTAAAAAATGTAGAATTTCGAGGAAACTTGGCAAACGATTTCCTGAAAAATTCTGTCCTTTAATCATCCATTCAGTTCATGATTACAACGATTATTTTCGCATTTAAATGCGTATCCGGTATGCTTTTTTGTCTGCAATTGAATCACATTAAATTGGAGTCTCTACGGCTGTACTCAAATGCTTTTCCTAATGATTATGACAAGTTTCCATTACAGAAATCTACAAATGCTACCGATAATTGTAGTATGATGCACACACACAGTCGCCACACATGTTTTGTGACGTTATGTGTGATGCTATAATTTTTTCACTATTATTAAAACTAATTTGTACGTTTGGGCTTTTATAGCTGAATTCTATAAGATCTGTATATACAACAGATCTGTGTAGCCAACAGCAGAAGCAACAACAACAACATTTTTAGTTATGGCTGGTGGTCACCTACCTATCAGTGGGTCTGTTTAATGGTAACCGAAATTTGAGCGCCAACTTTAACGGCCACGACATCATTTAGGTTAATGTCACATACTGGAAACTATTACTGTCAGTTTCGAACGTCATGTACGAGTACAGATGAAGGTGATGGAGATGGAGATGACTATGTCGGTGACAATGACAATGTGTAGTTGGTGCTTTTTGTTACAATTATTAAGCCTTATTATGGTTAACGGTTATTTTTAAACTTGGTTACACGTTTCTGGGGACTGTACAGGCGGATTGGCAACTTCTCTGTATACGGAATGTTTCGAGTATTCAAAATAAATGTCTTTATGCTCACATGGTTACTTTTCATGTTGTCGCTTTGTTTTCGTGGTCGAGGTAGTGGACACACCTAAGGGCCAATTTATAGTAACAAGTTTAAATGTGATGTACCAGAGGCAAAATCTGGTAGTTGCATCGAATAATATCTCGAGAATACTGGCAAATCGGTTTGCCTTACTTTATAGAAGAATCATATCTTGCTACTTGATATGTCGAATTATTGAATTTTATATGTGCACCGCTACCTCGTACGTGTAATTCCATATTTTAAGTAAAAATTAATTCAGAAAGTAAACTCCTCTACAATTTATTTAGCGCTGCGAGGAAACTCTCTTTGCCAATCTCTCAATTTTTTTTTTTTTTTGTCCCACATCCGGTTGTCAATTCTTTGTCTTCAGTCTAGACGAAATCACCTATTGTGGCTCCCTGAAAACGAAATTTTCGTAAAATTACTGTGTTTTTTTTCTTGTTTCTCAACTTCAGACATAAGATCTGGTCTGGCAAAATTTCTGTCCCATTTACTTCCTGCTTCAATTATATAGTTTATATTTCCATTATATTCCTTGATAGATTATATTCCTTGATAAAATGCAAACTTCTAATTTCACGGTTTCTTCCATTTTGCTCCAAGTAGCTGTGTCATTTCTTCTTCTTCCATACATATTTATATCTTAAAGACGGAATATCAGATCATCTTCTGACACTACGCTACTATGACCTAAGAAGAATGCACTGATAATTTTAGTTTTAGTAATTTTTTGTGCTACAGACCATTTTTTTTAATTCCTCGTTTTATCCTTAAAGACATTAATATCTTTACAGAAGACTCTACACCCCCAATTTCATGGCTTAACTTTGTATCAGTCTAATGAAGTAATTTTGTGGTAACTAACTGATCTCCTTAAAGTGGAGCTTCCGCTTCTTCTTTTTTTCATGTTTTGTCCCTAATGGTACGAACTTTTGTAAACCTCTTCTCATTTCCAGCCTTCGCTGATATGTGAATTTACGAGGTGTGTTCAAATAATGAAATGAATTTTTTATTTTTTCAAAAAATATTTATTTACTTATCAATATTATTTATTATTATTAATATGTTATCTATTTTATCTCCTTCAAAGTAGTCCCTCTCAAATATAATACACTTGTGCCAGCGTTTTTTCCAATCCTCGAAGCAGTTCTGATATCCATTTGTTGGTATGTCCTCGAACTCTCTCAGCGATTCGGTTTTTATCTCCTCAATCGTCGCAGAACGCCGTCCCTTCATGGGTCTCTTCAATTTTGGGAACAGGAAAAATTCGCAGGGGGCCAAATCTGGTAAATACGGTGACTGAGGCATGATAACGGTGTTGTTTTGCTAAATAATCTCTCACAAGCAAAGATGAGTGAGCAAGTGCATTATCATGATGCAAAAGACATGAATATTTTTTCCACAATTCCGAGTGTTTTTTTTTTTTTTCGTATTGCTTCACGCAAACGGCGCATAACTAAAAGGTAATACTTCTTATTTACCGTACGACCTTATGGTAAGAACTTTTGATGCACTACGCTATGGTAATCGAAGAAGACAATGAGCAAAACTTTGACATTTGATCGAACTTGGCGTGCTTTTTTGGTCTTGGCTCTCCTAAACTCTTTCGTTGGGACGATTGGGCTTTGGTTTCGATGTCATAATCATATACCCATGATTCCACCGTTGACGTCATACAACAATTCCTGAGCGATGCTCATGCGTCGTTGTTTTTGGCCAAAATTCAGCAATTTTGAAACGAACTTCGCTACTACACGCTACTGCCCAAAATTTCCGAAAGGATTGCATGACATGAGCCAACCGATATGCCGACAGCCTCAGCAACTCCTCTAATTGTTATTCGACGATTCTCCATAACAATTTACTTCACTTTCCCAACATTTTCATCGGTTATGAGCGAGCGTCGTCATTCTCATCTTCTCCACCTTCTGTGAAAAACTTGTACCACTTCTAAACATTTTTTGACTCAGAGTACTCTCACCGTATGCCATTGTCAACATTTCGAGTGTTTTTGATTTTTCCACATTTTTCCACAAAATTTGATGCAACTTCTTTGATAAATTTTTTTCGATAGCAGAAAATCGCCGAACACGCAAAACACTTGTCTTATTTATGCCTCTCACAAACAAACTAAACATGCTATATGGATGAAACCGTCAACATATCTTCGAGACAAGTGTACCAACATAAAATAAAAAATAATAATCGAAAGTCGAATGTTTTTTTTAGTACACCTCATACATACATGCCAAATTCGTCCCTCTTTTCCTGTTATAAAGGGTGTCCGAACAAGAAAGCAAGATTTAAATTTTAAGTAAAACACAGATATTTAAAAAAAAATCGCAAAACTTTATTATATAGCAAAGTAGACAGAATGAGGTTATGTACGGAACAACACATCGGGCAGATGGCCGCCGTGGCTTTGCTGGCACACACGCAATCTTTTAATGAAATTTTCAATGATCGTTTGGCATAAATGCTGCGGTATTTCATTAATGCAGCGTCCATATTCCTCTTTTACGACTTGAGTCGCCGTCGGCTTATTCGCGTAAACCATCGACTTCAAAAAAACCCCAAAGAAAAAGTCTAATAGTGTTAAATCGCACGATCTAGGCGGCCAATTCTGGTCTCCAAAACGCGAAATAACACGACCGGGAAATGACTGACGCAGCACTTGAATTGTTTCTTTGGCTGTATGACATGTGGCGCCGTCTTGTTGAAACCACATGCCCTCCACATTCATTTCTTCAATTCTAGGCACGAAAAAACTGGTTATCATTTCACGATACCGAACACCATTGACTGTTTGCGCTTGACATGCCTCATTTTCATAAAAAAAAAGGTCCAATGATTTCTCCAGCTCAAAATCCACACTACACAATTCCACGTTGAGAATGCATTCGCTTCTCGTGAATCATTTGAGGATTTTCTTCACCCCAAATGCGACATTTCTGCCTATTGACGAAGCCACCAAGATGGAAATGGGCCTCGTCACTGAAGATGATTTTATCGACAAAATCAACATTTTCATGTTGTCTCTCCAACACCTAATTAACGAACTCCCTTCGCTGCATATGGATGCATGTATGCATAAAGATGCAAATCTTTCGTCAAAATTCGCTGCATAGTGAATTTGGAAATACCAATTTGCTGAGCTCGCTGTCGTATTGAGGTGGATGGAGTTTGAGCGACATCATCTCGTACAACTGCGACATTTTCGGTCGATCAACCTGGTCGAAGGCGCGCTATAGTCTTTACATCACTGACAGACCCAGTTTTGGCAAATTTATCCATTAATCTCTTTACAGTTGACTCTTTTGGAGCATTATTTTGAACCCGAATTGATCGCAATTTGCTAACTGTAGCCGCAAAACTTTCACCATTTTGGTAAAACAATTTCACAATGAGAATGCGTTGTTCATTTGTGTAGGGCTCCACTTTTACTAACCTCGTACCTTCTACTAGCAAACAATGACAATTGTTCAAATGCCAAACAATGACACTTCGAATGGCGCCAAATTTAAATCTTGCGTTCTTGTTGGGACACCCTTTACTTCTTAAAAGTACGAATTTCTAACCAATGCCGTTTTTAAGAGCGACTCTTAAGCGAAGCATGCAATGGTGTCGTTAGGAAAAATCAGTTTTTACTCCTATAAGTTATAAGAGATTTTTCAGTAAATTAGAATTCTAATTTTTGATAAGAAGCTGGAGGTTTAGCTCACATTTTCGAGAACTCCGCAAGCACTTGCAACAATGCAAAAGAACTTTGGCTGAAGGCACATATAGTCAGTTCACCAGACTGCTTGCACCTTAACAATTTTTTCAAATTGCAACAGTATCGATGATTACCCTGTATTTTTATGCTGAAGAAATGAAGTTATACTCGTATATCATTTGCCCAATCTGTTGAATTAATTGCCAAAGGCTCTTAATCTACTCTCCTAAGTTTGATGAACTTATCCCCTTCTCCGCCGGAACACTTTCTCATTCTCTATCATCAATAAACGTTGCTAAAGATGATAATGTAATGGCAAGATTTTAAGTCTCAAAGATATGTTATAAAATTGGCCAAACAATCACCTTATAAACCAGGCCTTAGTATACTAACCGTAGTAGTCGCATTGAGGTCATAGGTTTTTGGCTGAAGTTTGCCATATATTTCATTGTTTCAGAGCTTAGCCAAATACAATTATTTGTTTTTGTTGTTATTGTGACCGTATGATAGTTGACACTCATTACGTGTTTGCAGGTAATTTGTAGGCGTAATTTTATGTGAGATTTTCATAAATGCAATCACGCCAACCAACCCATCCACCCGAACTCGGTGTGTCGGTTTATTGCGACTTTCGAGTTTAATTTCATTAAGAAGAATTCTTAACTTATGTGTTGTTATGTCATATACGATGTTTGCATGTAGTGTAGTGGTAGGTATTATTAATTTTGTCTATTAAAACCTGCTATTTAATTTTGTTAACGGTTTTAACAAAAAATTACTTTTTTGTTTGTCTTTCTTTGCAGGTACGTATCTGGCATATTTTGGGAGCTGATGTGATTTTTCGGGTAAAGCATTTAGTGTCAGCTATACCCTTAACTGTGACAAGTTGTTTTGTGTGAAAAGTTATCTCTAATGACAAATTAGTAAGTTAGTTAATTCTTTGATTACTTTACATTTTAAGTGTTTGAGTCAGAAGTTAATATCAAATTGAAATATTTGATTTCCTATAAAATTAAGATTTTAATTTAATCGCTTGATGTTAAAATGTGTGGTTGCTGATGAAGTGAAAAGAAGAAACTAAAAGAAATGTTATTACTTATAACTGAAATGGAATGATTTTGTACTAAACTGTTTGAACATAACGCGAACAATGATTTGCGAGTGGCATGTTAATCGATGGGATTTGATGAGTGTACTATATTTTTTCGCACGTAGTTACGATCTTGGGAACATTATATGTCGGTTATTATGAGCCGGTTTACTTTATTTAAATCTATACTGCTCCGTTAAGAAATCTCAATTCGTTGACACAACTAATTAGCACTTATTCCTGCAATTTGTTTTTTTCAACAACATCGCATTGTTTTATTAACAACTTCCACTTAGTATGCAATCATTTTTTTTCTTTTGCTAAATACAACATCATGCAGCATTCTCTGTTATTAATTACTATTTATTCGCCATAATCAACTTTTGCTTAAAAGATGTTTGAATAAATTTAAAGGGTACCCAGTTACGACGATATTGACAGTGATTTCAACTACGATACTGCAAATTAATTATGAACCGCAGTCTTTGTGCTTCGCTCGTGTCTTCGCAAAATCCAACTAAATATGGCAAAAAGACAAATTGGTTAAATGTTTAATATGGTCATGACCTTGACTTTGACACACAACATCAAATGTTTGTACAGAAAAACAGGAAAGTGTAAACAGACTCGAAGCCATCATCGCATTCATCATCAGCATCTCTGGCCCCATCAGTCCAACGAGTATCACATCACCATTATCACATCATATCTAAGAAGAAATCGCTGGCGCAAATATTTGCCAGATTTATTCACTTGCTTATAAGCTAAACATTACTTTTTTTACGGTTTATGACAAGTGTTTAGACCAAATAAATGGTGTTTGGTTAATTGAGCAAAGAGGAAAACGCCAAAGCATTTATAGCTAACAGAATTTTGAGTAACTGGAAGAAAAACCTATAAATTATATTTACTTGAAAGAGGCAGAAAATTAATTGCTTAAAAATATGACAGGTTCTTGAAAGATGGCATTTGGTGGGAAGTTGTCAAATTATTTTGACATTCTGGAACGGGAAATCCAGAAACTGCACAAAATAGCTTTAGGTTTCTACGACTGCATATGATTACATCAATCATGGCGACAGGGCTACGAAAACTTTCCTCGTGTAATCGAAAAGCATAGTAATAGTTTCCCAAAAGAAGGTTCAAGAAAGTCTTTAAGCAGTAAATTTCGCTTAGAACAAATGTAAGCTCAATGGATGTCATGTCTTGAGTCTCAGAGAAATCTACGTCAGTTTATCAGAGGCTATTTGCAGATCACAACAAGTAATTACATTTGAGTGAAAGTAATGCATTTCATAATTTCTATCATTGTGAGCAAAATGTGGCCGTTTATCGTAATCAATCCATAGCAAGAGATAGATATTATTCTTTAAGAATTGTTGTGCCCACAAGAAAACGTTCACCTTTTGCCAGTATATCGAGGAAACACATTTCATTTGGTTGCCAAACCTTTTAGTCAACACTTACGGTCCGAGACAACTGCTAAGAAATAGAATTATCGTCAGAGGAAAATTAACAATCACGAAATGTCTTTAGTGCCAACAACGATACACAATCTTGCGCGTAAACTAGACCGTCCGCGAAATCTCTAGACTAAATTTGAAGAATTCCTTTTTCCAAAAAATGTTCCAAAGAGATGCTTACAAAACTCTTTTTGTAGTCTTTAATACGATAATTAGAATATTTTTTTAACATGATCTAATTAAACACATTTGGAATTTCGTTAATTTTGAAAGTGATCTATGTGAATTCGTGCCTTAAGTGTTAAACTTCCAAAACAACTATAAACTTGGGAAAAAATTCGATTTTCTGACACCAAAAAAAATTAAGTGAATGAAATGCATTAAAGCGCAAAGCTTTAAATATTTCAAAACTTTATATATATCTTGAACCAATGTCCTAGTTGTATATTGTAATGTTTAGTAAATTGTGAGGAAATCAATACAATAACCACGACCTTTCTGATCCCTCCCATACAAATCACCCAATATAAACCATTTTTTTCCAGATTCAAATCTTGTTCAGGTCATTCAGATCAGTTTTGTTCAGTTCAGCATCAGGCTTTTATTAAACTCAGTATGGTGAATGTCAATGTTCTACGTTGGTGCCCCCTCCTTCTTCCAACTTCCTTAAAACACCACACATATATGTACAAATTAAACGATTAAGAAAAACTATTGTTATCGTAAAATTTCTAAGCAGAAGATAATTAGCTGTACGTAATCTGTAGTAATACAGTTCAGTAAGCTTTAATTGTACTTCTTTTATGGTGCATCGCAGAATTTGTTCGCAAAAACTTGTCGATTTATCACGCCTTTTCTGTCACTTCACACTTGTTTGTACCAATGCGAAAGCACGTTGAATGAAAATATATGTAATCCAGTTCTCCTGACTAAAATTTCTGTACCGATTTATTACACATTTAATAATAAACTTATTAAGAAACCAAGGTTACGGTCATTTTGTATACTGATCATTCGGCAATACTATCGCCGTCATAATCGCCTCCAGTTGTCATTGCCCTACTCCTCAATTCCTATTGACATCACATAGCATTAATAGACTTTCTTGGTAACACAACAAAACACATTCTGGGGATACTATAAATTTAAAGAAAGTTACCCACTGCGGCACGATGGTTAGTACACTCGATTATGGTTCCCATGATCGCGAGTTCAACCCTGGATGTAGCCACCTAACATTATTTATGCGGCGTTCACTTCGATGCTTCTGGTGAATATTTTAAGTAGTCGTAAAACTGTGACGTTCGAAATCGTTGTTAAACTGTAAATCACATTCATTAATTCTAAAAATAGAGTCAGAGTAAGCTTACTGAGAGTGAGAAGCTCATATTTCATTCATGGCATGCAAAGGAATTTGCTTTATAAGTTAAAGGAGTCAAACTTAAATTTATATGTAAACTTTTAATCAATAGAAAACTGTTCCTAAGGAATATTGGCAACACATTTTTCATGTTATACCAAAACCAAGTTTAATTAGTGCACTAGTCTTTTCAAAACGAAATTGACTATTGTGAACAAAGATAGTAACCGGTTTTATAAAAAATTTGTACTTTCGACAATTCGTATAATATTAGGTCTCATACAGGACTATCCATTTAGTGGTTTCACAACCGCCGGTCTAGCAAGGCTATCAGCTGTTAAATACCTATATCATCTGAAGTGAAAAGTTTGCCATTTACGAATATAGATCGTTTAACATCCGAAGAACGCATAAAAATAGTTAAATCTTACCACAAAAGTGGTGATTCAAACGATCTACTGTGCAAGAAATCGGCTAGATTATAAGAAGATTTAAAGAGACTGGAATGTATGCATGCATGCAATGTATGCACTGGCGAAAATACCGCTTCTGTTAGTGAAAGTGTAGCGGATAATCCGAATTTTAATTTAGAGCAAATTGTAATTTGACCATATCTGTAGCGCTTCCAATCTTTTCAAATTTTAATGTAATCTTGCCAATTCGATTATGACGACGGTAATCACCCCGTAAAGCACGAAAAGTGTATGCTTTATTTGCACAAATATTTAATGTTTAAAGGTCGATGACTTCTTATACGAATTAGATAATCATTGATATCCCAAAAATTGTTAGTTCCGATAACTAATCATATTCATGTGGACAACAAAGTCATCTCAGTGGCAGGTATCATTTACAGTTTATCATTAATTTATTCCGATTCGTTAAGTGAATAATTGATTTCAAAATAAATATGATTTTAAACGAAATAAATTATTCATATATCATGCCATTCATGCCCTTACGAGCTGTGTCTGATTTAAGTAATTTGTTGAAAAATTAACAATCATTGCTAGTTTGGTGAAAATTAGAAATTGATTAGGGAGATTAACGAAATCTTTTGAATAAATAACAAATATTGCATTATGTATCGAACAAATATTTGTTTATCACTAATGATTGTTCACAGAATACAACAAACAATGAATATTTAATTAATGGTTAATTACATACAATTTTTATGTACTCGGGCATGTGCAGCTGTCAGCAATCAGCCTTTGATAGTATAAATAAAAATATACTGTTAATCTTGCCAATGTTAACAAAACTCATCATTAATGTAACTAAAATACAACATTTTACACGTGGTTAATTTCTGGAAGTCATGTAAATAATTAACTATTTGAAACTATTATCACAGTATTGTTTTTAGTGTTTTTGTTGTGATTCATTATTTCATAGAAGACATTCGAGTTATTTGCGGCTATGACGAAACGCTGCAGCAACCTCACTCTGTTCACGGAGAGATATTGACGTTAATGACTGTCATGGATGATTATTGACGGGATTGTCGTGAAGTGCGAGTACAACCTACCTATGTACCCACCTATGTGTGTCTCTATCGTACATCCAATGTCAAAGTACAATACAAAAAAAAAAAAAAACTACAAGAAATTGAAGGTCGCAACACTTGGACAGTTTTTACTGCATGATCATGTTTTCCATCCCTATCGAATAGTAGTCGCTTGATGAGATCCATCCAACCAATGATGTATGACTCGTTTAATGTATTTATATATTTTTAGAGATTTTCATCATTCTTTTTTACACATGTGGAAGTTTATCCATAATCCATGCCTTTGTGGAAGGCAGCGATTAGTTAAACATCATTAACATTTTCGAATATTTTTGTTATTGCACAGAAAAATCTGGACAGACAACCAACATAGCACATTAAGCAATTGATTTAATGATATCTCAATATAATTATTATTTTGTAAGCTTATAGACATTATTATTATGACGAGTGTTCTCTAAACTGTCTGGCATTCACCTTCAAAAAAGGGGCGTATTAGAAAACAAAAAACCGGAAAAAAAATTTTGCAATTATTTATTGTCAATTTGTGAAAAACTGAAACGATTTGTTATCTTAACTTTTCAATTCCAATGTTTGAATTACTACTACGTACTAGCATGTCTTCAGCGTCCTTAGCGGGATTGAATTTTCAAGAAAATTCCGTTTTTTGGAACAAGTTGAAAGGCAAAGCGCAAAGCTAAAACAGTCGAATAAAATGTGAGACGCGGAAAGTTTTCCGGCAGCCTCATACAAACTTAAATTGCGATTTTCAGCCACCACTTCCTTAACTTTTACGGATTTTAACTTAAGTTGAAATCGTTGATGGCCGACCAGACCAAGCCAAAACTTTGACCACATTTCGTTTGTTTTTTAATGCGTTGTACCAATATTTTTTTTTTTTTTTTCATAAAATTCATCTACTGAATGCCTTTTGTATCATTTTTGTCGATTCGGCATACGAAATTCCGTTTGGAATAAAAACTTTATGTTCGACAGTTTTATCCATTATTAAGGACACACTAGAGATAACGTGACAAAATTGAACATTGTAAAGCACGGTACAGACTAAAGAGAACGCTCTCAATCTCTTCGACATCTCTTGTGTCAAGTTAGGGACAAAAAGATTTCTGAACATTGCTTTAAACGGACTTTTGAAATGCTCAATTTTCGGTACTTTTTTGACGGAATGTTATGTACTTCATGTTAGTTGTTACTAACAGAAAAATAAAACTAGCATAGAAATTTCAGTCAAGTGAACTGAACTAAATTTTACGAAGCGTTATAACGCAGTATAATCACCAAAAATTTAAGTAACTGCCCCTAGGAACTGCGGATTGTAGGAAAAAAATAAAATTTCAATAAATCGGCCAATTTGTATGCGGAGAAGGAGTGTGACAATGCCCTCCGTTTTCATTCCCAAAACTTAAGTCACCAAACTCACAAGGTGTGCCAAATTTGACTGAATTCAGTACAATTACCGGAACGATATGAAGATATGAATATATTAGTCAATAGATCAATAATTTGTATGGAAGATACCAAAAGGAGGATGATTATTTGGTTAATTTTTCTCAGGACTTACTGAGGATTATAAGTCAATACATTGAACAAAAACGTGGGCTACCAATTGGGTATTACAGAGAATAGATTGCATTCAGAAAAATCGTGATATTTGTGTAAGAGTTACCAAAAACGGGTGTGCCAATGTTGTCAATTTTCATTGCGAGACCTTACTTTGGCAAACACTCAACGTGTACCGAATTTGACTATATTTAATGCAACCATCTAAGAGATATGAATTTAATAATAATTTGGTCTAAATTGCCCATCTGTATGAGGAGTATCAGAAGCGTCGATTTTTTACAAAGTAATATAAGCAAATTCAAAAATTTAACTTATTCCTACCTACAAAAGCAGAGTTACAGGGAAAAAGTTGAATTTCTGAAATTAGCTCAGTTTGAATTTGAAGTAATAGAAGGGGTGGCCCGATGTGGAATATTTGTAACTTCTGACTATTGTATGGCAAAAAATTAGGCTGTGCCAAGTTTTGACATCTCTACTAAAGATTTTCGACCGCTATCGTGGTTACCAACCAACCAGCCAGACAGACGGATATTGCTCAATGTGCTTAAAGTCACAATTGGCCAAAATATGGTTATTTTAGACGCCTATTTCTGGATGCTGCATTTTTGTTCATATCAAATGTAACATATGTTTATTCCTTCGGGTGAAGGTATACTTAGGACACTTCCTATTCAGTAATTTGGCGTACAAAAAAATTCAGCTACCACAATAAGGATTTTTCTTCGAAATCCACTTTTGTCAGAGCGAACTCCTCCAAAAATATTTCGCAAATATGACCGTTAAGATATGACTTTTTACTGCAACTATACAAATCGGTGGTAGGGATATGTTAATCCAGTCGATTGATAATTTTTAAAAACAAATTAATTAATTAACCAACTCATGGCGTAGTTTTCACAGCGCGGAAGTCATCTTTTAATTTCAAGAAGTGGGCATGAATCTCCCTTGT
The DNA here is from genome assembly GCA_019455685.1 of Philornis downsi. Classification (NCBI taxonomy): domain Eukaryota; kingdom Metazoa; phylum Arthropoda; class Insecta; order Diptera; family Muscidae; genus Philornis; species Philornis downsi. The sequence goes on along the minus strand of JAHXMU010000647.1, from coordinate 59,131 downwards.
TTAATTTTGTGTAACGTCTTGTAATGAAATAATTGTGACCGACCGTAGCGCGACGGTAAATACACGCAACTATCGTTCGAATGATTCTGGGTTCAATCCCGTAGACATCCACATATCATTGTTTGAGCGGCGGTCAGCTTAATATGTTAGACGAACACTTTGAGTAGACAAGTAATCGGTAAGTCTAGCAAATGTATTTTTAAATGTAACGTTCGGAACGCTCTAAATTAATTCTTTTTTTGATCGGGAAATATAATTATATTCCACTCTCCACTTAACGTCATAGTCGTGCAACAAAAATTAAGCCGACGTTCCTTACGGAGATTGTCTAGCACTGGTTTCTTTATAAGTCTCAAGTGTTGCATGTGAGCTACTTTGAAAATAACTCTTTTTACCGTTGATACATTTGCATTTCGCCTTTATCCTGTAGGTTTCGTTGAGTTGAGGTATCTTATAATCAGTTTTGAACGGTTGCAATTTAACGTCATTCCAACTGTGGAGATACCAAATGAAGTGCCCGGCCATTTGTCGTTGAGTCGGCGTTGAACAAGCGAACACTCAAACATCTTACTGGGATTTATATGTAAATATGTAATTTATTAACTACACAGCATCCATAATAGTTATAACCAATTAATTGTTAACTAGTTTACTAAGAAAACTTACCCAAAATGTAGACAAGTTACATTTGTGTGGCCATCCATCAACCTGTACTATGAAGTATAAACCAATAGCTTGACTGTCTTCAGCATAGTTGTAGCTACACATAAAATGATTTAAGCTAGTTCATGACTATGTACTGGTTCATGTACTGGTTTCCGTTTCCTGTTAATATCGACGGAATATTTTAAATATAGTTGTGTTTCGTTTGATTCATGTTTGCCCCTTCATTAAGATATCCATCAATAAAATTGTCGATGAATACACAGATAGGTGGTGTACATTTAACTTAATTATGTCTAATATCTGGATCATTTATCTAATTACTGTTGTAAAAGCATTTTGCTCAAGGTTCCATAAAATAAATATACCATACAATATCGCATATTAATATGCAATTTTTGTATGTTCAGTTAAGGTACACATGAACATGACATCACATAGCGGCTATGGAGCCCAAACATAAATATGAATGATGTACAAATTAAAAATATGTGTAAAACAGTTTGCCATCTGGTGGATCATGAGAGGTTTAGCGCTTAATTAATTAAAGATAATTTAACAACACAATTAAAACAACACTGAAAATAATAATGAAGTGGATATATCAGATTCTCTGCGTTACACAAATAATACTCTTCACATCACAAACCAACCAACATTTATGTAGCCACATTCCCCTTTTGCAGTTTTGAACCATGTTTTGAAGTTAAACGGAAGTTGATCATGTCTTTATAGTTAACAGAATTAATTGTGCTCAAGTATATACAATCATGTTTGAGAGGACCTTTAATTTTATGCGTGTATTGCAATTATCTGCAATGTAGAAAAAAAAAAAACAATTAACACTTTGCCTTTGGATATAACTGACTACTGTAAGCTTCATTAGTATCTGCTTGCGGTTTAAGAAAACATGCTTTAATTTCCGCAAAATATCCGGACGTAGTATCATAGTATGTTGAATGTACATACGATAATAATATTTGAAGACAAGTGGAATTTGAGTTTCAGTAGCAAAGGATACGACACACAGTGGGATAGCTTCATACATTTTTGTGCAATAAATATTAGGAGTTGTTGTAGAGTCTTGAAATTCGGCATAGAACGTTTTATGACTGTAACTACGTCTGAGTTGTTCATTTGTGTTGATTTTGCTTTACAAATGTAGCAAAAGGCTGCTGACAAGGTTTTCGTAAGTAAAAGTATGCACCATATACGTGTTTTGTCTTTATTTCTTTGCTTAATTTGTAGCGTAATTTCTTGTGACTTTTTTCATAAAATTTATAACTTTGTTCAGCAGTATAAAATATTATAAGGATTTTTTTCTATAAATCGCAATAATATACTCTCTTCCTTCATTTTATTGTAGTCAGAGCATGGAGGTCGCCGGAGCTAACCTTTTTTCATCCAAGGAAAACTTAGAACACTGAAATTTCTAGCGCCTTTTTTTAAATTTAAATAGTTTCGAAACTATTTATGCTATCCAGTTGTCTTTTTTTCTTAAAGAATCACAAAATACCATATTTTTAGAACATCATAACATAAAATAGTTAAACGAACAACAAATATGCATATACAGGCCTTCAAGTTGCATTAAAATCTTAGTCGTTTTGCGCTTTACTTCTCCCAAGCATTTTTAAGTAATTATTTTGCGATAAAAAATTATTTTTTTCAAAAAAGCAATGATGAATTTCTCTTAACTAAACAATTCCGTACAAAATTGCATCATTACATTTTTAATATTTTACAGTCGAAAAATAGACATTTTGCACTTAGAATCTCACTGTGCGACATGCAAGTAGTTATAAATTTTAGACAAAAATTTTTAAAACCTAAATAAACTATAGATACGAGTATATCGCATGCTATCAGCTATTTGGAAAAATCATCTGGTATATTCGGCGAAAAACTAGACATCAGCTAATGTCGTCAGCTAATGATTCACTTAAGGTCTTTTCCAATATCATAGGTCGACGTTGGCAATCTATGGCGGTACTGTTGTTTTGGCGCCGTCTGTCCAATCTTTTGTTTATTATTTAGTCACAGATGCCAAATTATCATGTTATTTAGTCACAGATGCCAAATTACACGATTGAGTGATACGTGCGAATGATGGAACTCTATTTTCAGAATAAAAGCTCGCCAGTGCAAACACCCATTTTACGGCAGACTCAGTGGTCCTTCGAAGTCAGCTCTCTAGAGTTTGGTGGCCACATTCGAGACAACCGATTCAGTAAACAATCAGCCGATGCCCATATTTAAAAAGAATGCCACATCGGCCGAGAACAAGGAAAACAACAAGGAAGTCGATTCCTCGGCGTGCATAAAAACTGGGCTTTTCGAAGACTTTAAATTTGCGACTTTTGAAGAGGACTCCAAATTTTACCGAAAAATTATCTTTAACGGTGACGTACATTTTTGAATGAATGTCTATGTTAGCAAACAAAATTACCGCATATGCGACAATGCCAACCGGCATGAAGTTCATCGGCCAGCAGTGCATCTAAAGGGTAGCGCATAAGTAACGTTAATGGCGACTATATTGAATGCGTTGTTGTGCATCATTTGGTTTTAAGTCGTGAACCAATTGCATCTTATATGGGACAAAATCTAACAAATGTAAAATTCTTTGCAAAGACCGCGTAGACATCTCTAATCTTTTCAGCTTTGCCTGGTGGAAGTTTCGGGGTTTTCCTCAATACTTGCTTGCACTCGAGCAGTGGTCACTTCATTTCGGACTAAACGAGATCTTCCAGCTCGCAGAAGATCCCAGACAGCTATTTGTTGCCCAAAACGCTGAACCGATCGATAAATTGTTGGAGCGCTAGGAGCATTTCGAATATGAAAGAAATTTCGATATGATCTAAATAAACGAAAGCTGATTTTCAATGTAAAATTGAACAACTTTGGTTCTTTGTTCTGTTCTGTGCTGATCATAAATCATAAATTTCCCAAGTATTATTTAGTTAATTCTGTAAAGAGACGAAAAAAAGGCTTAAACAAAATATGTATTCACTGATTAAATCTTAGCGTTGCTTATGCACTACCCTATGCAAAAAGTTACTATTTGGTGCGAATTTTGGGCCGACGACATCATTGGTCTATACGTCTTCGAAATTAATACAATAGAAATCGAGTACAGGTTGTGCATCTATAATTTTATTAAATCGCGAATGCTGGAAAATAAAAGGGTTTCCACTTATCTATTTCGCCGGACTCTATCTATATTGTCAAAAGAATCGAATGAATATGAGCTTTCAATTAACATCAAAATAATAGCAATTTGAATTTCCCTACAAATTAAGCATAGGTCTCGTCTCATAATGGCTAAAAATGGAGGAATATAAGAAAACCACCACTTGCTATTTACTACCTAATTTATTTCAAACGCAAGACAAAGATTTTTTTATTTAAGGTAGATTTAGGCGGTGTAAAGACAACTTTTACTTTGTTTTATATACATAACTTATGCTAAAACCCAGGCGAGATCATTTCAAAGACTATGTTCTTAAGCCAAAGTAAAATGAATATCAAAGACTTACACAAATCCGACGACTAATTTATACATGCAATCACATCCATCTTCACTAATGTAAATAAACTTCACGGTGTAAATCCGAAAGCTTTTAATTAAAATTGCTAATGAATTTCTTAAGAAAGTTGAGGCAGCAGCAACGGCAGCAACATAGATAGACTGAAACCAAAACGGACTTTAATTTAACTGAGCTGTAATAAGAGCAGCAACGGCAAAATCGAAAAACTGGAACAAATGACACACACAAATTAAAGATTTTGAAATCGACACTAAAGAAGTAGAAGTTTTCTTTTTCTTTTGAAAATTAAAAAATAAAAAATAAAAATACAACAAAAGCTAAATATCAATCAATTAAATTGGCACTAAACAAAAAGACAAAGCGCTGGTAATGGAGATGGGGCAAAAAGTACGAATAAAAAAAAA